>VUQK01039938.1:19942-34355 GCA_015106715.1 Bujurquina vittata
TTTCTTTAAACGGTATCTTTGTCAAGTTTTTATTACACAATGGTCACTTTTGCGCCTTGAATCTTGCACCTGATTACTGTAAGTATGAAAATACTAAAACTAATACTGAAACTAATTAAAACTAACTGAATTAGAGAAAAAAAAGTAAAAACGAACTAAAACTAAACTATAATGTAAAATTCAAAACTATTATAACCCTGCCTCGGACCCAGTAGAGCTAGAAAGACATTCTGAGTAGACTCTTTGTAATTTGAAAACTCTCCGTCCGTCCATTCGACCCAGACCCTTCAGTCAGACTGATTTCCTTAAGAAGAAAAATATGTAGCTATAACCACAGCCACTGTGGCACAAAACATTTGTTTGTGGACAGTACTGACTATCCTAACATTGATGCATCTGTTTCTGTGTTGCATAGTGGAGAGTGGGCTAATTTTCAGAGGTTGTAAACAGGAACTGTAGTCAGCAGTATTTTTTTTCCCCTGCTGTTTTTGTTCCATTTTGTTTATTGCTCTGGCCTTCAGTGACAGGACCTCATGCTGTGCCAACACTGACACAAATAAGGAGGGTTGTAGTTCTTGCTCCAGGGTATCTGTTTTTGTGAAAACCCCTTAATTCACAAAGCTGGTAATTTTAGTGTTTTTGCACTCCGATCGCCCAGCAGGCTCTAAAATTTCAGGTAATGTTTATCCGATTGCTGTTTGGCACGAAGTCCTGAACATTATCATTTTCTTCCTTTCATTCTCATTATGTTATTTGTGCTGTCCTGCATGGCAATTCGAGATTTTTGTTTAACTAATTTTGGCTGAGTTCATCTCTATTGTTTCCACATATTCCTCAGATTTTATAGTTTACCTGCATACTGTACATGTACCTTTATCTAAAGATTAAATCATCCAAAAATGCATCTCAGAATCTCAGGAGCTTTATATTATTATCCTCAAAACAGTAAGTAAATACTGTGTAATCAAACTCATCACATTAAAGTTAACACATACTATACATACCTAATTTTAAGAGTGCAAACACATCTACTTGTAAAGGGGGAGAAATAAGAGGGAGTATCATGCGGGACAGAAATCGAGCATAGACGGTGGTTAAGGAAGTGAGGAAAATTCAAGTGCAAGGATGAAATGCAGGAGGAGAAAGCAAAAGCGGCAGCAGAGAGACCGAAAAGAATACAAAATAAGGTTAAATTTAGAGGGGTATAGTGGATAATGACAAAGCGAGGTGAATAGGCAAGAGAGAGAGCGAAACTGATGTTTTTACAAAAATGGATTTTCAGTAGCAAAAACGGCAGCGTCTGAGATGAGCTCATATTAGAGTGCAGCGAGGGAGAGGATGATACTGAGACAAAGTGGGAGTAAAAGACAGACAGAGGGAGTTTGATTAAGTGCAGAAAAGATGGACTAAGACACCCGCAGGAAAAACTACCTGAGGGCCCAGTGAGTGATGAAGTGGAGGTAGTCAAAGTGAGATAAATGTCTAAAGTAATGCTGGAGCATTTAAAGGGATTACAAAATGTGCAACATAAGAAGAGGAGCTAAAATAGTGGAGGAGAGACTAAATGAAGAGGACGAGCAGATGTGCTTAACAGTGTTTTTAATTGGACATTTTCTGCATTTTGAAAAAGTGGTTCTATTTACTTCTATTTTGACCTTTTTTATAAGGGGTAACCGTACATAATAACAGTCTGTCATTTTAAGCCTGTTTGATCGCCTTTATAATGAATTTCATTGTTTTTACACATGTAAACACCTCTCATGCAAGATAAAATATCACTCAAAATAAACAAGATCGCATTTAAATTTAAAGATACAAACTGTATTTAAATGATGGAAAATGCATGTATTTTTACAAGATGGTTCATTTTTGTTATTTTACAGTATTTCTTTTTTGCACCCCATCTGCTCGAATATTACTGCTTTAAAAAAAAAATTCATTTTATTTTTTATTGGTGTTGCTTTTTTAGTGAAGTTATAGCTTCACTATATAGCTATAGCTTCATAAAAGTTACGGGAATCCATCCAAAAAAAGGAATTTAACTCCTTTTCTTGCAGATTACTTGACAGATTGTCAGTAATGTAGCTTCCTGGATGTCCCATTTTTTGTCCCCATGCACCTGAGCCTTTGCAGTGTACTCTGGGTCTCTTCCAGTGTGTCAAAAATGGCAGTACAGAGCCTGGCTGAGGACTGCTGAAAGTTTTAACCAAAACAAACCCCCATAATCTTATCAAAGATAGTCACTTTAACACAAACAATATGCATTTTGTAGCTAAAATGACTGTAAGACCAGACAGCTGTTTCAGAAGGCAGCAAAACAGGATACTCATCTGAACATTGTGTTGTTAAAGAAGACAATTACAAAACAATTTGTTCCTTAATTTTGAGGACTTCTTGTTCCCTGTACGCTGGAAGTACAAAAACATATTACAGTTAGAAATAGACCCGACCTAGGTTATTGTGCCCCAAGACTGCAGGAGATTCACCGTGGCAAATTTAATAAGATGATCTTAAATGCTGCCCATCTGTTAAATGGTAAGTGATGAATTTCAGAGAGAGAATAAAAAGGGAAGTGCATATAAAGAAATTAAGTAAAAGAGGAAGTGTTCACACAAGATGAAAAAAAAGAGAGAAAGGCCGGAGTGGAGAGTGAAGAGAAGACAGAGATAGGAGTGACGGTGTGGGGGAGACGTGTGAAGGAGGAGAGGAGCATTAGAGAAACCAGAGCGGTCATACTTGGTAGGAGAGACAGGGAGGGAGAGTTAAGAGGAGGAAGAAAAATGGTAAAGGATGAGTGATGAGAGAGAGAGCCACCCACATACAATAAAAAGCAGTGAGCGCTTGGCTCTTAAGTTCTCCTCACAGCACTTTCTCTCATTAGATGGCAGCCCTTATTGCTGAGTGGCTAAAGACAACGGGACACTCGCTGCTTATTCTGCTCTTTTTCTGCTGCTATCTGGCCTTTAAATGTTAATATAACGTCTGCCGCTGATACATGTGCTTAATTAAAAATGGGCCACATAATGGGAATTCTAGATTTTCTCCTTTAAGGTGCATATATAATTGAAAATTCAGTGGTGATACTAATAATGTGCTGATTACTTATTACCAAGCAGCTTCTCGGGGTCCTGAAAAATGGAGCCAGTGCAGAAATGGTGAAAGTGCATTTCCTCTAGTGGCCACTTGAGCCTGAGTCCAGAAGAGAGTCAATCCCAGTAGAGTCCAACGTGAACATGGCCAGCTTTACAGAAGGGAGCACTCCACCCTCTTGGCAAAAGTTCAAGATTATGCAAGCTTGTTTCTGCCAAAAAAAAAAGTTATTACTAAAATTTAGAGAAAACACCTTGAAAATTTGAGTTAACAACCTGAAATATTTGAGTTACAGATGGCAATTATTTTTGTGTGTAAACGAGCTTCTATATGAGCTGACCATGGCCATAGTGCTAAACTGATCAAGTCTAGGAAAAATGTTTTACAAAATCCCAATATGCCAAGTTTTCAAATATTAAAAAGAAAAAAAAAACGTACATATGGTGCCTATGAAGTTTATGACACCATCTGTCATTAAAAACAATGTTTTAGAAATCCATCAAAACCTTTTTGAGGCTTAATTTGTATTTTTATACCAAATATGAGCCTGCACACTGGACTTCTGAGAGGTCAGAAATGAATCAAACATAAAAATAAGCATACAATGAATTTTTTGTTCATGACGTAAACGTGTAATTTGGCATCTTAATCAAAAAAAAATAATAAAGTGCTTTACTAGTTTTACTTCTTTATTTAACACAGTACATTTTAAAATGCATGGCTAACAGTAATTATATTTTTAGTTTTAAAGGTAATAAAATACATTTTGATTAAAGCCTTTGTGCATACTGGTAGCTTACGCATTACATAAACAAACAAAAAATAATTTTGGTTATTACAACTACTGCCTGTAGCTGTGGCATAAACCTTACATTAGATGGTTGTCTCTTAAATGTGTAACTAATGTATAATAACAAAATCAAATGCTAATGACAAATAGCAACAAAGGGGGGAGGGCAGAGTAAAAAAAAACACCGTGAACCTGTTAAGGAATGCAGAGAAAGTCAGTTATGAAGACAAATTCATGGATTAAAGGATTTATTTGTCATTTATTCAAGTATAGGTGCACAAAGCCAGAGGTATTTTTGCAGGGATCTTTCAGTCAAGTAAGCTGAGTCTAGTAAAGAGAAGTTCTCTGCTGCTGACTGATGTGCAGCCATGGGGTGATGCAAAAACATCCTCACCTCAGGTCTGTCCTGGATTTAGGTTGGACTTAAAAAGAGCAGAGCCTGCGAGTGTGAGGGGAGCTTGGCAGGAAGTCCGAGCAGCGGGCAGGTCATTAATACATTCAGGGCCAAGTCCATCAAAGTCTTTAACAGCTGCTACAAGTATCATAAAACCTCTTCAGTGATTTACTGCCAACCCGCGCAGCGACTTTAAAATGGGGAACCATTTGTTTTCTCTACCTTCAGGCTCTGGCTGCACCGGGCGTGATTTGCACAAGTCTGTGTGTTTAATTTAGCTTTTCTAATTGACTCGCCTTAATAAATAGAAAATTTGACAGCTTTGAAGCAGTTTAACAGACTCAAACTGTTAAGGTGCTATTTTTAAACCCTCTCATGAGACCTCATGAGCGGTCTGTGAATGCAGACAGAACAGTTCGAGGCCCGGGGATCAGCAGACTGCAATGCCTCCTGGGACCTGTACAAAAGCAACGGTAAGAACAACAACAAAAAAAGGAGCAGGACAACAGCGGGTCCCTGCGTGCGCACAGATCGGAACCTTGTTAAGACTTAATATTAGACTCCTCTAGATAAATGTTGTTGACCAAAGGCTCGCTTTGCGTCATCTAGCCTGGAGCAGGAATAATTATCAAGCGAGTTTGGGCTTTTGAGCAGGAGCAAAAGCACACCGCTGTCAAGAAAAAAGATGTACAAGCTTTATAACGCAACACAAAGTGTGGTTTTAAAGTGAGATCAGAAAAATAATCATGTGTTTCTGTGATCACAAAAAAAAACCAGCTTACCATACTATGAATCTTAAGGGCTTTACGTACATGAGTCTAAGCAAACAGCTCTGCTGCTTGTTGGGGACTCACACAGTCACAACAGGATGCTTGCATCAGAGGACATTTACTCCAAATTGTCCCTTTCTCAGCCTCTCAGGTTCCACCTGGTGGAGCTCCCTGGGGCTTGAGGCCACGCTGCTATTTGGAGGTTCCATTTACAATGAATGGCAGCCTGCAGTGCCACTATTGTTCATGTGACATGCTGCTGGCAGTGAGCAGCATCACTGCAGATTAGAGCTGTGCTGCATCAGACGCTTGCCAGCACTGACTCCAGTCAGAGCAGCAGTAGCTGGTGACATATTGTTATCAGCAGAGCCCGGCTCTCTACCTTTGTCTGTGGTGCACGCTAAATGGTAAAGAAGACAGGACGAGATACCAAACACACCCCGTGTGCATCATCCTTTATTGTTGCTGTTGCCACATCCTGCGTCACTTTATTAGTTGTGTCTTATTGTTAATAAAGCAATAATTGTGCCTTTTTAACAAGAGAGAGCTCCAGTTACCAGAGAGCTTGGGATGATAATGTGGTTCCCTGTAGGGAAGCACTACTATTTAAGAAATGCAAGAGAAGAAGAGAGCGGGCCAAGTGTGCTGAGCTGAGGAGAATTGTTTCTACTGTAGCCAAGAGGAAAAACAAGATGGGAAAAGCCACCAAAAAGCAATGAGACGGAAACCGAAGAAAGATTAGAAGTATGAGGAGAAGTGAGTTCAAGATGGAAACATGAGCCAAAAAATAGAGCAGGAAATTTTAAAGATGCGGGGAGTGAAAAATGAGGATGTTCAGGCTGGAGAGAGACGTCTGGGGGAAGGCAGATAAGAAAGAGAGGAAATAAAGAGCGGTTACAAATAGCCGCATGCACAAAACGCAGGTGGCAAAGCTGGCGGGAGAGAAGAGATGAGGATAGATCGGAAGAGGGAGCACGGTTCAGAGTAGGGAAGGGAAGCACGGGCGGGGCGTTGATGATAGATGGGAGAAAAAAAGGGTCTAGAAATTTCAGGTGAGCGTGTGCGTGCCGTGGGTGTTGGAAAAACTTTTGGAAAAAAAGAGGAGAGCGGGAGCGATGGAGTAAGATGGGATATGAGTAGAAGGTTTATCTGCAGTGCCGTACCACAGTCAGTGGAGCATTGTAAACCCGTCAGCATAAATTCCCCCTCGCTATGCAGATCTTAAACGCATCTGCATTCCGGCAACTGCACATCCGCCACTGCAGAATTAATCTCATCCACATCATTTAGGCATCAATAGACCGTCGGCAACATAACCTGCAGGCATGAGCAGATCCCTGCCACTTCCTCTTTTGGAAATGGCCCACTGCGCAATATGTTTGTTTAGCCACTCAGAAGGAGTAATAGTCTGATTTGTGTCGCTCTTATTCAAATAAAAGTTAAATTACTGAATCTCAAGATTCGTTCAACTGCATCCAAACTTCCCCCTAGAAGTTTAGTAGGGTCCTAAAATTTAAGGGATGAGCCAACGGGGTCACAGGAATGAGCTAAATCAGCAAATTGCTGCTCTGCAGCAGACGCAGCATGTCTGTGTGTTTGTTTCTGTCTGCATTCTTACTGGGGGGAAAAAGACAACTTAATTAGCAACGGGGCAGCGAGAGCACTGCAGCATACAGAAGTAAACATAAGGTTTTACTCAGTAGTCCTAAGCAGGGAATGATACAGGCAAAATGACTTCCTTTTTTTGTGTGCGATTTTAAAGGTTCTGGCTTCTCTCTGTCACACAGTGACCTGCCAGAGCAAAACATCTATACTGGGACGCATGAAAAACGTAATTTGTTGCACCGCTTGGCTGTCAAAACAACCATGAAGGATATAACAGATTATTCCTCAAAACAGCCTGCAAGAAAAACAAGAAAAATGAGGCTTGTGAATAAAAAATGTTCCCAGTCGTGTACAGTTTGATATATGTGGCACAAGAAAAAAATGAATGCATATGAAACATGGAGCAAAAATATGTTTTGCAATGCAACATTTTTCCCCCTCTGGTGATAAGAAACTTTGAGATTGCACTGATTCATCCATCAGTATGAGTGCGTTACAGAGAGCACAGCTCATTTTTTAAATCTAGTATTAGTGATGTGTGCGCACGGAGTGGATATTGTATGCCTCTGTTCATGAATTTATATCAACCAAAGTATTTGTGAGTAAAATGTATTTAAATTTCTTGTTGTCTGATTGGAGCACTTTGTGGAATCGACACCATCATTTGTGAGTTTGTGGTTCAGTTTTTGGTGTTTTGGTTTGGTGGGAGAAGTTTGGTGTTAGGAAGGAGAAGTGGAAAATCGCAGCAGCAGGACAGATGATGCTTTTACAAGATGTGGCACGTGCACGACAGGAAGACAAACAATATTCTTCTCCTAATTCTGCACATCATGCGCTGAGCTAAAATTTAACTGCGCATTCACCAAACAGTGCTACTACAGGCTTTATCCATGTCCTGATGACAGGGGGACCCCCTTCGATCAGCGTCCCCTCAGCACGCTTGCACACATGAAAATGTGACCTCACTGCAGACAGCTAAGAAAATGTCGTAGCCTTCCAACATATTTTTAAAGACAAAATCACAAAGCATGTTTTGTCCGCACGCTTCAGTCAGAGTCTCCTGTTTGTGGAAGCTTGTTTCCACCACTGTAAAGAAAAGGAAGAAAAAACCCAAAACAAAACTCAAAATTGCGAGAAAATAATTTGAACTTTCGATTATGTATGTCAAAATTTTGAGTTAATGTTGAAATTTCAAGTTAGTAAGTCAAACTCTGAGAAAATAAATCAGGGATACTGACACTGGGAGGCTAGTATGACTTATTAACTCAAAACTTTGCGATTCCTAACTCACAAGCTTCCATAGTTGCACCTTTGCATCCCTGTTTGCTCTTTAGCTTTTTCAGGGATCAGCTGTCTCTCGTCTCTCTTAAAGGAGA
Organism: Bujurquina vittata; assembly: GCA_015106715.1. NCBI lineage: Eukaryota > Metazoa > Chordata > Actinopteri > Cichliformes > Cichlidae > Bujurquina > Bujurquina vittata. The sequence continues at coordinate 27,968 of VUQK01039938.1, forward strand.
TAATCATGCTCACTTCCAATTCTGCACTTCTTTTCGTGGACTTATAATAATCCTTGTTTATCTGAGGGCTTTGGTGCAACATCTTTTAGCTCTCTTCCATCTCCCTTAAAGAGTATCTTTCTAATTTTTTTTTTTTGTGTACCACACAAAACCAAGACTTTAAACAGCAGGTGGGTGGGGCTGTTGTGCGCACAGCCTGAGATTACCATATTAGGCTCAAGCCCTCTCTATGACATCATGCAGATCCAAGAGTAGAGTGCATTTGAGGCAGAATATGCCTCCTATAATTCAGCTGCTCGACACCGTGCTCAGTTCATCTTCTCACCCACCTCTTCACAGTTCTGGAACCAGCTGGCAGCTCCCACTTACAGTAAATGAAACGGTTCACCTAATGCCAGGTCAAAACACTTTCCCTTTGTCACAGCCCCATCCGGCCTTGTGTGCTGCACTATAATCCAGCTCAGCTCTCACCAGTTCGCTGCTCTTCAGCCTACTTCAGTCCAGTCCTCTACTGATGTCTGAAGGTCGTCCTGGCTGAGAAGTAATTTATTGCATAATAAACCAGCTACATTAAAATGGCAAACTGGAGCTCATTACACAAAGGTCAGACACACCCAAGATGCTGAGGTCACGGCGTTTCCTCTTCTCTCTTCCCGGTGTGGCTAATAGAGCTTAATCAGTCTCATTACTGCAGAAATAAATTATCTTAGGTACGAGAACCAAAGTGCTTTCAGGTTTTGGGGATGGCCGTCGACCTCGCAGTGACTGTAAAAAACTCCTGGTAGCACCATGGAAACTGCCTTTGCCAGTCAGCAACTCTGTCATTTTTCATTCACTTGACAATGGTGGTAACTGGAGGTATTAATTTGTCTGTCATCTGTTGATAAAGGGGCCACTGACAGCGGAGGCATCTTTTTTTTTTTCTTCTCACAAATGTAATACTTTGAAACTGCGAAAGTGTCAGCAGAGAAAAGCGGCTGCATCAGTGTCAGGTGGAGAAATCTCTGATTTGTAACCACGACTCGCCACCCACACAGATAACCTGACAGCTGGTCATTCACAGCGGACTCAGTGGTCACATTCAGGATTCAGGGCTTGTAGCTCTGTGCCAGTGATTTGTCACTCTTCTCCAAAGAAGCAAACTGTGCTTGAACTTGACAGGATGAGCCACGAGTTTGTGGAGCAGCAGTTTGAGTGTGTGTGTGTGTGTGTGTGTGGCCTTTGAGTATTTTAAATCCTTGCTGTCCTGATGAGCGCAGTGAGTCAGCCCTGAACACTTCTTTTAAGCTCCTTTAAATGTTGTTTTGATTGGCCGGTTGTCTGAGTTTGACACAGAACTTGTAACTTTTCTTCATGTGTCTTTTAAAGTCATCCTTCCTTTTATTCATTTATTAAGTTAAATATTTTAGAGCCCAGACACTATTATGAGCCGATGTTAGCTATTTATCAATATATCAGTGTCGGCGTTTAGAACGACCGATAAATGATCATTTAAAAAGAAAACGAGAGGAGAAACACCGTTCGACCATGTTAGGAGTGTTAGTGCATTGTATGTCCCCCGGAGGCTCGACGAGTAATCCACATGTTCTTGTGACAATAAAACTAGATTATTTTTAAGCTGCACTGCCATATTATCTTAGCGAGGACTCACAACTGCAAATACATTAGCAAACATTTGAGAAATCCAAACAAATATTGGCGGATACAGCTGATCTTTAAATCACCAAATTTCCGTATTGATCTTAAAAATCTTGTATCAGTTCGGCTTTATTCTGTATTTTTCTCTCTCTCATATATTTATAGAAATATTCTAATTTAGAGGCATACATTTCACACTTCTTCTATGCCGAAGTGCTGCTGGTAATTTGGTAATGTCCATTTACTGGGTGCCATCAATTCAGTAACTTTTTTGTTTCTGTTTCTGTCATGAAGCCGTACGTGAAACCCTAAACAGAGGCCAGAAGCACAGTCTCTATCATTCAGTCACTGCAACAGGACAGATAAGCTTCAATCTCCGATGAATCCATTACTCTACTCAGACACAGCGACTGGCATTTCATCGCTCTAAATGCAAGTTTATGCAACCTGAAGTCTATTTTTACACTTCCAGTGTAATTTCTTTGATTTTATGTGCATGACTAAAGTGATTGTTTTTTATTGTCTCTAAGCGCTGCTGAAGAGTACGCGACCCACACGCAGTGCTGTCTGAATGCAACCTGTGGAGGACTGAAGCTGCTGCAGTGTTTCTGTCATTTATACTTACTGTTTTCAAAGCCTATAAAACCTCCACTGTATAAAACAGTCCTGGAGAGCTGCTCAGTTATGCCAAGAGTTGTCACAATTAGTTTGATTAATATCAAGATCCGGATTACTTAACAATATTACTCACGTCATGCAAAAACTGAACTATTTAACTGCTCCTTTTAACAGTGATGCACACACAGATAAGACAGCAAGAGTGTCAGAGCCAAACATGTCATTTTACAGATGATCTGCTGTCCTGTAGCAACTAGGTCACTATCTGTGGAGGAATTTCTGAATTTCTCTTTAAAATCTGAGCAATTTCAGATGGACTCTGAATCTAAGTAGTTAGTGGTAATTTCTTTGCATTTGGACAGCAACAGATTTGCCACAGATGGCAACAGATTAGTGATTTTTCACTCATTTATCACAGTTAATCGCTGTATTATGACAAACACATTGCCAGCTTGACCCCATTCGATCTCAAACTGATGGCAGACTAACTCCTTGTTGCTTTTATGACAAGAAATGGCTGCAAGCGGTCTCCATATTTGAAGAAACTTTTCAAATTTTGGTCCTGCTGAGGACCAAAAGGGGGACCCCAAAGGGGTCTTACCTTGTTATAACTCTAGCATTATGAGGCTTCTCATCTCAGTTACTTTAGTTCTTCGGGTGACATTTATTTAAATGTAGTTTTTGATACACCGATAAAATTTCCCATTGTCGTCGTGATTACTTCCACCTGTAGTAGGTAAAGAAAAGTCCCTTAGTAAAACTGAAGAACAGAAAGGCCTTTTCCCCTTTTGAAACAGTATAAAAACATCAAATGAAATATAACCATGTAGGGAAAAAATCTACGTTAAATGTAAAATTATTTTTTAAAAAATTGTGATGCAGCCTTGCTAACTTTTGCACATTTTTTCAAGGATTTTCCAAGGTGTCCTTGGGTGAAGGGAAAGTGAGGGAATTTATCCTTAATTTCATTAAAGAATTTGTTTTGGCTCACGATCCTGACTTGCACAGGTTTGAACTGGGGTGGGAAGGTGCGGGATATATTCAACACAATCAATCTCTGACTCCTTATTCTGCTCTGATATGTGCCATTTAGTGTTTAAACACCTTAGATAATGAACTGTGAAATTAGCTACACCTGAACAAAGTACAGTAACTATATCATTATTCTGTGACCAGCAGACAGTTTCTCTTATTTCCCCCCTCAGTCACTGCTGCAAATCAGTCCCGTACCAACCAAATAACAATGTTTTTTTCCCTCCATTCTTCATGTTCAAACGGCAGATTCTCTAAAAATATCTCTCTACACTCCATCGGCATTTTCTTCCCTCTCAACCGCATCCTCAAACCAATTACAGCCTTGTTGAAATGCAGATCTGTATCGGTGCTGCAATAATAGGTTCATTTTACAGTGTCAGACTGAGTCCTAACCCACATCTGTGACATTAGCATATCTGTCATCATCTGCAAGATTACGTCCATGATAAGCCTGTGCGCTGGTCACAGATCGGAGCGTCACTGAAATCTACATTTAAACCCTTTAGAGCTTGAAGAACTGGGTTGCATGCTACTTTGAGTGTTTTTTCCTAAATCTAGATTGATTGCAAATTAAGCTGATCATCAGTGTTTTTATACTTTGAGTTTTGTCTAAAAAAAACAGCAAAGTAAAAGAAATGTGATGGCTCTTTCTGTTTTGATTATATGGCATCAAATCACAACAATGCAGTCATCAACAGCCATGTCTAGGCCAATGATGTTGTAAGGTAAAAAACAAAACAAAAAAACCCTTCACAATACAGAAAAACCCAACGATACAAAATCCCAAATGAGGAAGGATTTGGTGACAGTGGGGGAAAAAAACTCCTTTCAACAGGAAGAAGCCAAAGACACAGACCGAGAAACCTGGTTGCAGATAAAAACACCCAAGCAATGATGTAATTTAGAACAACCAAATGTCACACATTTCCAGTATTACATCAACCTCACTTTCTTTAAATATCTCTTAAAACTATGTCCTTAAAAAGGATCTTTTATTGAAGTTTCTGAAATTGCTAATAATCATCCAGTAAACCTTACTGCTGCAAGGCGAGAATCCGTGCTCAGTGCAGGCACGCGCCGAGGGCTACGACCGGGCCAGTCAGGAAGTTAAATTTACCCCCATGGGATGCTGGTGTCTTTAATGTCTTTACCCTGTGGCGATCGTGCTGGATTGTGATCAATCAGTGGTTTCTTGAACACTTAGTGGAGTTTTCATCAGATGAGCTAAATGTGCTACGCGCAACTATTCATCTACTTGCCTTTTTACAAAATTACAATAATTCAAAGAACAGACACAGTTTGAGATTTTAAAATGAAAAATTCAGGGAAAAAACAATAAAAGAGAGCTATTTTTTGCTGCTTCTGGTCACCACAGCAGGTATAAACCACTACACTATAAAAGAGAGGTAAAGGAACTTTATCCTTTTACAAGCTGCATAACAAATGTATAAAGTGACTTGACCTAGACCCCAATCACAGAAGGCCTAGAGAGTGGTTGGTCTGGCAATTACTGGTTGCTAGAAAAAAATATATTCATCCACCGGCTAGCAACTAGTTGCTGCAGCTTGCTGGCAGTAAAATTCCTTGCTTAAGCCACATTCACTCAGGCATAGAGACTGATCAGTGACCCACTGGTAACCACCAGTTGTTAGGGTAAAATGCATATTGACAAGTTGGTTGCTGGAGGATACTGGCAGCTGGTGAAATTGACTGGAAAGAGGGATATGATGCTTCACCAAAAGCCTCCTTGTGATAGCTTTGATCGGTAACAGATTGCCGTGATTGCCCACATTTTGCATAGAAGTCTTGCCCTCAAACACTCACCAACTACTCATTAATTGGTAGGGAAAGTGTGAGAGACCAGAAACGGAAACCATCGGGCTTCAAAGTAAAAGTTGCAATTTTTGAAATGTGTTGGTTTTGGGGTACGGCACAAATTCTACATTGAAGCCTGTTCTGCTTTGCCTGGTTTGTTTCAGTGCTGATCAGTGGTTAGTGTGTTTGCAGACAAGGTGCTGTCTTTGATGCAAACTATGGACAACCATGAGATTCTGCTATCCAAAGCAATCATAAGTAGGTTTTTGCTGCAGCACCCTCTTTGCAACAGATTTTCACTTGGCACCAACAAGCAACTTCCAGCAAGCACACACCAACCAGTTGGGAAATACACATTTTCCCTAGTAACGAGGGGTTACCAGGGGTTGCCAATGGGTCTCTAGGCCTGAGTGACTGAGGCCTTAACTAACCAAAATGAAATACTACCAATGGCAGTTAGAAATGTCACCTGCAGGAATAGGGTTTGGCCAACTGGGGCTGTGTAGAGTTTGAATGGTCTCCCTGTGTTGGTGTGCATTTTCTCTGGGGGCTCCCCACAGTCCACAGAGATGCTTGCTAGCTCATTGCTGATTCTAAATTGAGCATAGGTGCAGATGTGGGCATTTGTTGATTTATCCTGTTGGGACTAACAGCTGGAAAAAGCACCAGTCCCCTGTAACTGTTGTTGGATAAATAGTAAATGAACTAGATAAATGGCTAAGAAGTTTATTCTGTTTTTTTTTTTAAAGTGGCATTTAACTGGGAGGTTTTTTACTTTGAGGTGAAAAGACCTGTTGTGAGCACAGTAAGCACTTTTTTCTTTCTTTCTTTCTTGCTTTCTTTCTTTTTTAGCTGTTTGGGAATAATTGTTAGCTACAATTGATCTAATCCACCCCTCATGATAGCAGCCGTTATAAAGGGCAACCATCAGATAAATATGAGAGAGAGTAAAGGGTGGCTAAACATTCATTTTGAAATTTGTTGGCATCAGATCTTTAATCCGGAACCAGCTCTCAGAAGCCTTCCCTGTTTACTGCAGTCAGCTCTGCATAACTCTGCAGTCTGTGCTTTCATTTACCTCCTCGGGTGTTTATACCGGTGAGAGAACAGCTGGAAATGAGCACCTGTGCAGACTGCAGTTTGCCCCTGGCCTCCCTGTTTAACTTGTGACTAATGATATTCAGATGAAAAACAGCCCTGATTTCCACTGTTTTTATTCTGTTGTCTCTCCTGGTTTACAGAACTGCTTTTTTTTTTTTGGGGGGGGGGGCTAAGGACTTCT
>VUQK01039938.1:36853-47323 GCA_015106715.1 Bujurquina vittata
TTTTTTTGTCTTTTTCAGCTGGTTGAGCTGTTTCAGCAGTCAAGTTTCAGCAGTTTTCAACAGTTTCAACAGTTTCAGCAGTCAAGTTTCAGCAGTTTTCAACAGTTTCAACAGTTTCAGCAATCAAGTTTCAGCAGTTTTCAACAGTTTCAGCAATCAAGTTTCAGCAGTTTTCAACAGTTTCAGCAATCAATTTTCAGCAGTTTTCAACAGTTTCAACAGTTTCAACAGTTTCAGCAATCAAGTTTCAGCAGTTTTCAACAGTTTCAACTGTTTCAGCAATCAAGTTTCAGCTCTTTTCAGCATTTTTTTAGCATTTCAGCATTTCAGCTCCAATCTTTCAGCTTGGCATTCACAGTTGCATTTTCTGCAGGAAATGCTTTTTCTAGTTTGCAGACAGTTTGCCTCTCAGGTTGAGAGTATTACACGTTCAGTACGTTCCACCACGTTATGTAAATGTATGAAATCCCCTTAATAAATGAAACTCTCATTAAAAAACTGCATTTTGTATTCACTCGGGTTATTTTTGTCTAATGGTAAAATTTGTTGTTCTGAAAGGTGTTGTGTGATTTGTGGTCTGATGTGTGTTGTTGGTGGTGGTGGTGCAGAATGATCTGCTATCTCTTTACATTTTTTGTGCTCATTGTACTCTGAGATTTAAAGACAGCTGTCACTGGATTACTTTTTATCCTACAAAAAATGTAAAAGCCTGAATATTGTTATGCAAAACCTGAAGTTATGAGGCTCTTTTTCTTCTATTTATAAGCTAGTTGAAAGAAAGTGACACAGAATTGAACTATACCCTCATAAAAAGCATATGTGCTGTATCTGTATGAGCAGTCTGGTGCAGGATTGTGCTGTGAAATTGTAGCAATCATGAGCTCATGAGGGTTACAAATTATGTGATTAGCCTCAGTGAGCTTTTTTTCATAGCCACTCTTATGGCTCCAGCTGTTGACCATAATGAAACCTGTGCAGCTATCCGTGCAGCTGTCTCTTTCACCTTACACTATCTTTGCGCCTGCTTTTGAAATCAATCTTCCTCTTCCTAAAATAACTGGTGGTAGTAACACATTTTTCTCTTTTCTTTCTTCCAGACTGGCCAGATGAATCCTATGACACAGTTGTACTACAAGAAGGTGAGTCAAACACAATCTTGCTCTTGATCCTAAAACAAAATTTTCAAGATGTGGCGATTTGTGAAATTATCCTCACTCTTAAAGCCTGTAATTCCCACTCTTCTTCACAAAGTTAGAACTTATATATTGCAGAGCACAGACTGACACATTGACGTTTCAGCCTCTTCGCCAGCCTGCTGTATTTACAGTGTGGAGTAATGGGTTGATACCTGAGTGTATCACATTCCTCTTAACACTTTTGTGTTTTCAGCAATATTCTCCTCAGCTAAACTTGCTTCCTATTTAGCTCGGTGTGACGATGGGTGATGTAGACTGTTATCTGCCGCTGCCTCTTGACAAACAACACCTCCTCCGATCTGTCAGACAGACACTCAGACTGTCCAGAGTGAAACATTTCACAGTCAGCTTTGGTTCAGAGACTCGTTGATGTATCCTTATTTAGCTCAGTGATGACCTGGCTGTGGTGTCTTTCTGCTGTTTTTTTTTACTTGCAGCAGAAGAAACTTTTCACTTAGATGAATCCAGCATGATGACAGGAAATGCACTGTATCTTAAAGACAGAGATAATGTGATTTCTTTTTTTGTGTGTGTGTGTGTTTGCGTGTGTGTGTGTGTGGGGGGGGGGGCATATTAGACCCCAGTATCACAGCCATTTTTATGAAATACAAAAGAAGCTGGGGAATTAAATCATGTACTATCTGATGATAGTACTTTCATTTTCCAGTCATCCTGAGAACTCCTTCTGATCACTTTAGGTGGCTAAGAGAGAACATTTTCTGGTATTTCATTTCCTGGAACTGGACCGGGTTTGATTTGTTAAGATCAAAATGGTTTTAGAAGCAATTTGCACCACTTGGTGAGTTATTTTGAAGCTGAATTTCAGTTGTCACAGAAGCGTAAAAACTGCATTTATGTAAACTGGCAAAATCTTTTAAAAACTACTTTAAAGGTTTTGTGACTTTGCTTAAAAGAAGGCTTCAAAAGCTTCTTTTCCTGCAACCTATTACAAAGTTACACATCATAACAGCATCATTCATGGCTCAGTCCAGAGTGCTGACATAATTAACACCCTTTCTAACCAGATCACTCATCAAATGCCAATTTAATTTATGTTATGAATACAGTAAGCCCACAAAAAAAAAACATGTTATAATATGTACCTGTATCTGTTCATGATAAGCAAATACACTGGTGACCAGAAGTTTACATTAGGGCTGCAACATTAACTTAAATTATTTGATTATAAAAAATTCTTTACACAAATTTGTTGTTTCGATGCTTCGTCTAAACTCTGCAGCTCGGGTGTCTCTGTGTAAGCTGAGCATTTAAGTTCTCTATCACTGCGACGGAGTTCCATCATTTGGAAAAAGTGTGGAACATCACTGATACATTTTTCCACGCCTCCACGGCTCTACACTTGTTTGTGTATGTATGTGTGCATACATGTGTGTGTGTGTGTGTGTGTGTGTGTGTGTGTGTGTGTGTGTGTGTGTGTGTTGTGCTCACTGTGTTGAATTTCCTCTATAGCTACCAGAAGAGATCGCTATCACCAAAGTTGCTAGCAGGCGCCACCATTAGCAATAGGGATTGTTTCGTAACGAGGGGACCCTCGCACAAAAACACTGATAACACAACAGCAGCAGTTCTTTTATGAGCAGTCTGTCTGCACACGTGTGAGCAGACAGACATAATGAGCACAAAGAGGCGGAGCGTTACCAAGACGGTGAGCGCAGTTGGAGCAAAAGCAAACATTTTTCTAGCATCCAAAGCAGCAGCGCTTGTTCCTGTAACCACCATTGAAACCTTTACTGGGAAACAGCTGGAGGAAGGTCATCAACCACCTGATCAACAAGTGTCAACGTGAAGAAAAGAGAAATTTGTAGTTGCTCCATCCACCGCTCTTTGTTTTACACAGAAAAAAAAAAGATCTACAGTTAAGCTACGAAAGTTAAAATATAAACGTATTTCTTATCCGATTAAGCCATAGAATACTCGATTACTAAAATAATCAACAGTTGCAGCCCTACTTTACATCTACTCATCATGGGTAAGAATGTTGGGATAATGATTTCTTTGAACTGTTCTGTTTCCCAGCCAAGAATTGGGTGCACAAGTTTGAATTTATTTTAGATTTTCTCTAATCCTCACAGGGTCAAAAGTATAAATACAGGTGCAATTATAGACACTCACTTACATCTTTTGATAAGTGGTGCTGAAGGTTCGACAGTGGCTTTTAACTTGACAAGGCAAAGGCCTGTTAACTTCTCATTAGTGATCACAACTGGATTACAACTTGTAGTTTTTCTTTGCCAGAGTAAAAATGATTTGCTTGACGGAACTCATTGGACTAACCAATAATCAGATCAATGGGAAGGTCAAAGGAACTCAGTGAAGATCTTAGAAGGAGAATTTTAGTTCATCAGTTCAAATAATTGTACATAAGTACAAGTTATTCAGGTGTGTAACCATTTCGTCAAGGTCTGGAAGAAGACCCAAACTGTCACGTTCAGATGAGAGGAATTTGGCTAGGATTTTCAGGAACAACTAAGGAACCACCAAGGCTGAAGGCTTAGTGGTTTCAAAGTTTGTTAGTAGTAGCATTGCGCAAAGTGGATGGACTAATAAAGGAGGAAGAGTACCTCCAAATTGTTCAACTTCACCTCAAATCAACAGCTAGATGGTTGAACCTTGGACAGTTGGTGTTCTAATAGGACAATGATCCCAAACACACATCAGAACTGGTTTTAAATTGACAAAAGCAGGCTAACATTAAGCTTTGGGAATGGCCTTCCTAAAGCCCCAACTTCAACCGTGTTGGATTTGTTGACTGCACTTAAAAGCTGGGTCTGTGCTAAGGAAAAAAACAATTTAAATAAATTCTGCCAAGAAAAGTGCTAAAATATCCAGCCAAAATGATGCCAGATTTTTGTTGATGACTGTCAAAAGCCTCTGGTTGAGGTGCAACTTGCTCAGGGGGCATTTAACAAAATATTATTGGGAGGATATGTATATATCTGAGCCTGCATGTATACCAAAATTTAAAATAAGTTCAAACTGGTGCACCCAGTTCTCGATTTTAAAAGTCATTAAAGATGTATGCTATTCATTCAATCTTTCAAAGAAATCATTAAAAGCTCAAAATTGCCATGACATTTGTTTAAACCCCCCAACATATATGTAAATCTTTTGTGAACATCTATTTTGCATATGCATTAGCTCAACAACACGATTGGCTCATGTTTCCTGATTTCCTGTTGATGCTTGGGGCCATGGGCATCGGGCATTTTGTTTTGTTGTCTGTGTTCCTGTCAGTTTCTATTCAGGATACCTTGACCGGCATGTGTCTCTTATGTCTTCGCTAACACGCAGTTTGCCTTATGTGGTGGTTGTCGTCTGTGTTTGTGATTTAGGCGACATATTCGCCGTACCGCGACCGCATCCCACTTCAGATCGTCCGTGCAGAGGTGGAACTGTCTGCTGAGGAGCGGGCCTACCTCACAGCTGTAGAGAAAGGTAAACACATTCAGCCTTGCACAGCCATCTGTCTATTTTAGGCCACGCACTTCTCTCCACACCTGCATTCTACTGATCCAGTCACCTGTTAAATGATTCTGAGTTTATACTCTCTGAAAGCTGAGCAGCTGGTCAGTCAGATTGTGTCAGTACACAGGTCTCATCTCTGCTACATGTGGATCAGCAAGCGTCCTTGAACAAAATATATTCAGCCAAAGCAACCCGAGAGATTCTCAAATCAAAGAAATGAGATCAGTCACCTGATCTCAACCCAACAGAGCATGCTTTTTTTAGTCTGAAGTCAAAACTGAAAGCAGAAAGACTCACAAGCAGCTGATGGCGGCTGCAGTAAAGTCCTAGGAGAGCATCTCAAGGGAGGAAACGCAGCATTTGGTGATGCCCGTGAGTTCTAGACTTCAGGCTGTGCAGAGCAAAAAATGTGTCATTTTTCAAACACTTGTGGACCTGACTGTATGTTTTCCAAATGTGTCACGTTCCTGCAGCCAGCTCTGAGACACTGGGACAACCTTCCTGCTTGCAACTTATATTGCAATGTAGCATCAAGTAAAACCAAGTTTAACAGCATATTTCAAACACAGAAATATAAAGTTATAAAGAAAACAGCAACATTTAAATGAACATCAGTGAACATCGGTGGACCCAGTTAACAATGCTTTCAGTGAAAAAGGGATTTTTTTTTGCTTAAAGACATTTAGCCACCTGTATACCTATACCATCAACCCTTGCACCGTTTCTTCTTCCTGTAGGTGACTATGCGGGAGTGAAACATGCCCTTCGAGAGGCGGAGGTCTACTACAACATGGACGTGAACTGTCTGGACCCACTGGGCCGCAGCGCTCTCCTCATTGCCATCGAGAACGAAAACCTGGAGATCATGGAGCTCCTGCTCGACCACGGCATCCACACGGGCGACGCCCTGCTGTACGCCATCAGGAAGGAGGTGGTGGGTGCCGTGGAACTGCTGCTGTCGCACAAAAGACCCAGCGGAGAGAAACAGGTGCGTGTGGGTGTTGCTTTTCAACTACACAAAAAGTTTAGTTATGTCTTTTGCTTGAGGTGTACCAACCAAACATTTTCAGTGGCCCCATCTGGACTCTGAAAGATTTCTGGAGGCGCCACTGGTTCAGAGAAACAGGGAGAGAGGGAGAGCCCTCCATGGATATATATTATGTTGCATCCAGACGCATCCATGCATGCACGTGTTTGCATTTACTCATCCGTGAATGTGCGCCTGTGTGAGTATTTTTCCCCCCCATTTAAATGCACATGTGTGAGTGTATGTGTGTGATAATGAGCAGTACATTCATTCATTGTAATGCTCCATGCCACATTCTGCTGAGAGGAGGGAAATTAAACAGCTCGTTTCCATAGACAAACTGTGAAATAGGATTTGGAGACAGACAGTGTGTTTGTCTGCCTGCTGCATTTCTGTTTGTGTGTCAGAGAGAGAAAGAAGAGCAGGGAGAGGAAGAGCATGTTACACAGTTTAGTTAAAGTGTAGGTGTTAAGATGAGGGGGGGTTAAGATGGAGAGATTCAGAGATGGGCAGTGAAAGATTCAAACTAATAGGGGAGTAAATATGAAAACAGAAGAGTGCAGTGGGAAAGAGAGGGCATCAAATTGCAGAATCTAAAATATATATATATGTATTAGTACGAGATAAGGGAAGCAGGCATCTCCTTGAAAATTATTCGTGGACTGTCGGAGGCTGTGAGGTTCCATGTTACCGTGGCAACCAACCCTTGGCCGAAGCAGAGGATTGTGGGAAGGTTTTGGTTGCCTCTCAGTTGGATGTGGATGGGAACAAATCTGTTCTTCCAGTGTTTCTGTTTGTCTTCTATTGCTTTTCTGACTTTGTCTTTTCAAACTTTTTGGCTCTCTACACACTTCAGTTACCTTATATGACACGCATGCATAATACACAGTAAATGTCAGCACAACACAGACTTCTGTAGGTTTAAAACGGGCCTGCTCACTACAGTGTCTCTCAGATAAGAAATCTACAACTTATTTACAAATGAGTAAATAAGTAGAAAGTATGTGATTAATAAACCGGTGAGCCTCTCCACTTGGACAATGAGGGATGAGATTCTCTGCATGAGATTCAGAAAGCAAGAGACATGCGGCACCATGCTATTGCTGCACAGTTACAAAAAGACTATATGAAAAATGGACATAGCCACCATAATGTTACCCATTGGTACCCAGTCTGAAGGTGCTATTTTAGCATTTTGGACGTTGTCGTATTAGCTTTGTTAAAGACATCACAAGTGAGGGGTGGGTATGAATAAGAACCCGAGGGACACTGTATGCTCATACCTTAGCAGCTTTTTAATCACAAGGTACGACTGCCCAAATACGATTATGCTTCTACAAAATGAACAAAATATTGTGTTCAGTAAGACTTGAAGCTAACGATTAACACCATAAACGTTTTACTGTGGTCATGGAGTATGGGAGTTGATGTCTTTTTTCGTTTTGCAGCTAGAGGCCCCCTGCTGACCATTAGAAAGAATTCAAGTTCATGGCACCCTCTCACTGATGTAGCTTTTCTTTGTCCATCTTTTATATACAGTCTATTTTGATCATACAATAGTTGTTGCTCTGTTTTTCACTGAAAGCTTTTTTTATATATCGTAACCATAGTGCATCTTTAGCCTCAGTCATTCAGCATGACTAAAATAGTATGTTCACGTTAGCAATAAAATGCATGTGTAGGCTACAGCATCTTTTGTAAAGTTTTCATGTTAGAACTAGTTATCTGGAGATGGGGTTTTCAACTAAGTCACGCAAAAAAATTTTAGTTTTACTAGCTAGATGGTCCCAGGGGTAAACTGTATATTAAAAAATGGAAGTACTTTAATCGTTTATTTAGGCAGTTGGTCCTTCCCGTCTTCATTTTTATCTCTTTTTTTCAGTCTAGAGGTGATCACCTTGGGATAAAGCACCAAAGCTGGGACTCGCTAGCTTGGTTAGCAAGGGGTGTAATGCAGGGTCACATTGCATGGGATGCTGAGTTTGCCAAGTAAAAAATCAGGCTTACAAAATTAACATGTGTTTGTAAGAAACTTCTGAGAGTTTTTTGTAGGTCAAATTGAACCCTAACAAGTGACTCAAAACACTGTTACCCTTCTTTTGCAGTTCACTCAGCCTTAAACGAACTTAATTTTAAATAAAAGAGAAAAATTCAAACCCAAACTGCCTTTCTACCATTTCTTTTGTTTGTTCTGCTGCAAAGGTACTGCAACCTAAAGCTGGATACAGACAGGTAGAGACTAGTGGCAGTGTGGCAAACAGTGTGAAATAAAAGGAGGAATAAAAGACACACACAACTATGTCAGTTCACTTTTGTTAGTTTCCTTTGGTTCCGCTGAGGGAAGCATAATTCCACTGGAAGGAGCCAAGTTTGCTCCAAGCATCCATAAACATGAAGAGACAACAATAACAAGGAGAGAAACTGAGGGGAGAAATACTTCACAAAGGCTTTATGGAAAATCTGAAGTCTGTGCTGGCAAGTTACAAATGTAAAGCTCTGATATATATACCTACAGACACACAGTATATCAGGGGTTCTTAAACTTGAATAAAGTGCCAAAATTCAGGACAGAGTATACTGTGCAGTATTGAGTTTTGCACACATAAACACACACATCTGTGCACAGTACTTCTATTAGGAACTGGATATGTACTTTGTGAGTTTATCTATGTTTTCTAAACTGCTCTTTTCATCTGACAGGTAGAATCAGGGCCTTTTATCGCCTCCTGCCAGCTAAACTGTTGATCTTTCTGCCATCCCTCTCCATCTGACTCAGTCTGACTCCCCCTCTTTCTTTGATTACCTCTTTCTCTATCTGTGTCCATCCTCCTCCCTCACGCCCCTTTTCACATCCCTCCTCACTCTTCATTACCAGCTCACTAGAAATAGAAGGACTGAGCAGCACAAAGAACAAAGAGGGAGGGAATGATTAAAAAATCGTGGAACGGAGGATGAAATCTGAAAATCTTTGCCCTGAGCTTGCTGAAGAGGGATGGAGAAAATGGAGAGAGGGACTGAAATTAAATGGAGAAGAAAATGTGGAGTGTAGGAAACCAGATGGGCATAGAGGGAAGGAATAATAAACAAGAGCCATTAAGAGAGAAAAGAAGAAGTGAGAAATAGTTGCAGAGAGAGATGCAGATGAGGAAAGGTTTTGCGGGCTTTGTCTGTGCTTTCATGTGTGAAGGAAACAATTACAATTGCATGTGTGTATAACTGGAGTGAGTGCAAAGTGTGTGTGTGTGTGTCAACTGGATGCACGTGTGTCTGCATGGACGGAAGTGAGGATACAATGCAGTGGATTTTATTTTAAGTAAAACTCGGTCAATAATGCAAAAATCTCTTTCAAATTGAGCCAAAAATTATAATTTCTTACACCAGCTTTTTGTGATTTCACTCCTAGCTTCTTTTTATAACTTCATAGGACTCTGGCTGAGCTGCAGTTTTTTCCCTTGTTCACATTACAGTGTAACACGGTAAGTGCAGCCCACTGGGATGAACCGCAGAAACCATCTGACGGCTCTTTGGGAAATGTCCAGTTTGATGGCTGCCTCTGCATGCCGCTATGCAGACGCAGCCCCACACTGTTCCCAGCATTTCATGCAGTGACTTTCAGGAGCGCTTGCAGCCATCAGCATATGAATGGGTAATTTGAGAGCCAAATCATAATGTGCTTCAGATAACAGCCCCAAATAAATGGAGTCCAGAATAAAAAAGAATCCACATTTTGACATCATTTAGAGTCAAAAACATAATTTCATGTAAATTTTACTATCAATCTATCCTCGATTTAAGGGGTCAACATGAGTTGTACTCTAGATACGGAGCAGTTTTTGACTCACTGTGACACCGCTGCCGCTGACATTTTTTTCTTTTGCCTTGTGAAAGTGTGCGTGTGTGTGTGTGTGTGTGTGTGTGGTTATCATGGCAATGTGTGTTCCTGGAGAGGCTTAGAGGACCTGGAGCTACGGCTAAAGGTGCTTTAGTACTCCAGGAGGTGTTTATATGTTTATCTTCGGGCAGATTTTTACATTTTTAAAACATTCTTATTTTCATAGCAGCATTACATTTTGACTGTATAGATGTCTGTAAAACAAAGGTTTTAAGTTTATAGATCCTTGTGGTCCCACCTGAGTAAGGTGGCCAATGGCAGGGGGGCAAAGGGATCGAGCCCTACTGATACAGATTTTTTAAGTCAGATACAGATATTTGATTACATTTAATTTGCTTACATTTATTACTTTACTCATTTATGCACTTACCGAGTCCTCTGGTGGACAAACTATGCAAAGTCAACACTATTAATATGGTTGAAGGGTGTTTCTGTCGTCTCTTCTGTACTTTTTTAAATTTTCATTTATGAGTGCCGATACTGATGGATCACAGCCGATAATACAAACAGTTTCCTGGGAATAAAAAAGCATTCTGAACATCAGCCTGACACAACCTACAAAAGGGCTACTTGTTCATTGCCATTTTTTTATGTCTTGTTCCCTCCCAATGTGATGTGTATGAAATTTTCTAACGGCAGTAGCATTGCTATTTTGGTTTTTTTTTGCTGTGTAAGTCTGTCTGTGTGGGTGTGTGTTTGTGTGTCATCGTGGCAAAATGTGGTCTGAGAGACACCTGCTGTAACAGGTGCCACGCTGTTGTGGCTGAAATTGTTTTCACCTTGTGAATCTGTGTGTGTGTGTGTGTTCGTGTGTGGTTATCATGGCAACATGCGGTCCGGAAACACTTAAAGCAGCCGTTACTACAGTA
>VUQK01039939.1:0-12709 GCA_015106715.1 Bujurquina vittata
GAATTCGCTGACATTGTGAGTCGTTACATTAATGGTTTAATTATTATTCCTGATTGTTATTATTAACACACAAGGACTGAACAGGTTAATCACAACGTTGTGGGGTGCGTGCACCCGAAAAGTAATCACGTTTCTCCGTGCACGTCAGGTCACCTCGTAGGATCCGGGCGGTTTCCGGAGCTGCTTTCTCTGCAGACCGTTGCACTTTAAGGACCAGCGCGCTGAGCGCACGTACACGCACGCACGCACGCAGTTGCCCGATGGCGCTCCCACCTTAAACTCGGAGAGCGGGTTTAAAAAATGACAAGAAAATCAAAGTTTATCTATAATTTCAGTTAGTTTTAGTTAGTTTTGGAAACTCACAATACAGTTTTAGTAAGTTACCATTTTTTCCTTTTAATTATAGTTTTTATTTATTTCAGTTAACGACAATGTTTTTTCAATTTCAGTTTTTGTTATTTCGTTCGTTTTCATCAACTATAATAACCCTGGTATCTAGTAAGATGCTCAAAAACACTCAATTTTCTCTGATTTAATTCTTTAACACCTATACTTCAGTCTTGTTATTAATAAGATTGGCAAAAAACAATTATAACAAACATTTTCTATCTTTGTGTTGAGTTTTTGTTAACTCTGTACACCCTCTCCTGTACCTGCTCAGGTTTACCTCCAGATGGCGATGTCGATGAGATGAAGCGAGTGTGGCAGAATGCCAAAGACCACTCTCCCAAGCCCATGACCATCTTGGCTGCTCTGTTCCGCTGCCCAGAGCAGGTGGAAAAGATGGACATCCGGTTGAAAGTGTCCAGAGAGGAAAAGAATCTGGCACTATTTCTTGTCAAATACAGACGGGAGCTCTGCAAGAGTGAAGATGAACCGGGCAGCCTCAAACCTTTCACTGACTTCATTATTGATGTAAGTTTGTTCCCCTTCAGTTGGCCCATAGAAACAGTCAGATGGGAATGAATATTCTTTCCAAACTCAGCAGACCAACGTGGTCATTGATATTAGCCACAGACACTCATATATTGGTTTTAAGGCCAGTTTCATAGATATGGATTAAGCCTACTAGTTTGAATGTTGCCTGTAATGCCTACTGTAGCACAATGAGCGCCTGTTGAAGCTCAATAGACAGATACATGTGGCAAAGAGTTCACCTTTCACTTGAACACTGTTTAAAAACTACTTACAAATGTTACACACATGTTATGGCTGCAAGATGAAATTCAGTCAACCAAACACGAGTAAATGTTTTATCTTTGTTAAATCACTCCAGTGACACCTACCATGGGCAGATGGCCCATGGTAGGTGTCATAAAAAATTAGATCAGCTGCATTTTCCTGGAGAGCAAATGTTTAACTGAGAAATCTGAAAATAAATCACACCACTTAGTCCGCTTCCTTGCTAATGTTAGAGAGTAGTCTGTCTGCAGCATGTCCTCATTTATACTGTTAAGGTTTGGCTAAACTTAGAGGCAGGAAGTGGTAGAAAATGTGTGACATTGCTAACTAGGAACTGTTTCAAAGAGCCAAAAACAAAGCCACTTCTATTAGGGTAAGGGTACTATAACTCTTAGTTATAGTAGTATTTCTTTTTAGCTATTATTTCAACCCCCCTTTTTTTAAAGGAAAAGAAACAATAGAAATGTTAACAAAATGGATTGTGCATTAGATATGCTAAATGGATTAGACTATAGTTTTAGCTTTTGTTACAACTTGTCTCATAAGCTGCATCTTACAGTGGACACCAGAGTCTGTAGAAACATCAGTTTTATTTTATTTGATAATCTCAGCTAAAAATGACAGCCAAGAGAGTATGACAGGGTTTCCCCTCCAAGCTGACCTCAGGCATGCCTTCGTTGACAGCTGATCAGGTGTAAACATCAGCAGTTAAGCCCAGGCAATATCCAAAGGCTTGTGCACTGCCACTGCAGGACGGCTGAGGAGCAACACATCTGTTAGCTAGAATTGATTCAAAGAGCCACAGCAAAGCCATTTCTATAAGGGTCAAATACCCAAAACTTAACAAAACATTCTCCTAGTAATTTCTGCAATTAGTGCATGGACATAAGCTGAACAAGAGTTTTAAGCTACACCATTTGCCTGGTGCTTTATTCGCTTTTTTTAAGCAGTTTTTACATGTACAGAGCAGCTTACAGCAACACTAGACTAATAAGATACATTATCTACCAGCTCAGGCTTGGCGCAGAGTTGCGTTAGGCCGGGAGAGCTGCTTGGCTCATAACCTGCTGGTGGATCCCTGGTTGTGAGTGAGAAAGGAAGTGAAAGCATTGACAGTATTGTAATATTAAACAAACATTGAAGGGAATCATATTTACCAAATATTAAAAAAAAAAGTCATTTTGGGAGAGACACTGATATAAAGGAATGAGGTGATATTGAGTTGTTTTGATTTTTTTCTTCTGTTTTCATCAATTATCAAGACCAAATTTGCTGTAAGCGGTACCTTATGTCTGTTTATTTAAGTTCCTTATTTATTTATTTGGTTGGTTTATCGATTGATTGTCATTCAGCATGTTAAAAACACGAAGACATAAAAACTGGATGCCAGGCCGTCATTAAAATAATAAACTCGATCCTAAGTTAGGAGATGCTGGGAGCTGAGAAGCTGCCGCGACGCCGCGCTGCCATCGTGATTCATATTTATTTTTTACCCAGTTTGAAATTGATAAACAAAAAACTATACTTCAATCCTACCATTACTAGAAGCATAACTGGATAAAGTAGACTGAGAATGCTTCTATTCAAAAACTTGGTGCCTCTCTGGGTTTGTCTTGGCTTATAAAACTGATTTCTTTATTTGGGCTTTGCTGTGTGCACATGGGTTGCACAGCAGGCTGAGACTCGGTTGGAAAAATATGCAGCTGCATACTTTTAACCACTCAGGATTTAGGAGAATTTGAGTCCAAATTATGATGGTGACAGTTGATTTGTTTGCTTGTGTTGCCAGGCCACTGTCAGTCAAATCTGATCAGTCCGCAGTGTCCTGAACAGTTCAGTATTTACTGTAAATGGAAAACCATTCTTTCTGTTCCTTATGATCAGCATGTTCTAGAAAATCCCCGTTACTACGTGAAGCCAAGCTTTAAGTTGCTTTAATTCACACACACACTGCATTTTTTCAGAGTCGGGAGCTGGATTCCCAGGTTAAAGTGTGCGAGCTGCTCAAATACCAGGGTGAGGAGAAGCTCCTGTCAGAGCTGAGCAGGTGGTCCATCCCTCGCTTCCCCATCAGCGGCCACGATCTGAGGAAGATGGGCATCACTTCGGGCAAAGAGATAGGTGCCACCTTACAGAAGCTCCGTGATGTCTGGAAAAAGAGTCATTACCAGATGGACAAAGATGAACTGCTTAGTTACGTTAAGCCCTAAATGAGCAGAAGAGTGGAGGTGTTTTTGTGTTAGACAGTAATCACATGGCCGCTTGATACTGCAACTGCACTGCTTCTGGATATAGTTTGAGCAGCCTGATGCATATTGTTCAGAAGGGACTCTACAGGAGATGAAGCGTGGAATCAGGCTGAAAGATGCTCAGCCTGAGCCTATAGCATTGGTCCACTGTTGTATAATCTGAACAGATGTGTCTGTTAATAGATTGTTGATATTCAGCCAGTTGAATTCTCAAAATTTGTGATGTAATCACTCCTTTGAGTTGTGAATTAAGACAACATATGGAATAAATTTAGTTTATCCACAGTAAAGTTTGTTTTTATTGCTCACATAATAGGAAGCAGAGTAATCTGTGCTGCTTGCTTGCAGTTATGCATTTCTGTCTTTTCTCTACATTTTACATTTCTACAAAAAAATGTTTTGTTTTCATTGAGCACACTCTCCTTTTCTGCATGCTTTGCACAATAGAAACGTGTGTGAACATAAATGTCTTTGGCACTGTGAGAATTTTTTTTGTGCAGGAGTGAGGTTGCTCCTCCCTCCTACAGATATGAGCCATAAAACCCGCTGATCTCCTTTCCTAACTCCTCTCTGTGTGCGAAGACGCTCAACAGTTGTTGCCTACTGAAAATTCACCCTGTGTCCTACCGCCGTTGTTTTTACATTTTCACGCTTCTTGGATTGTTTTGTATTATTCAAATGCCTCCTCTGCCACTGGATTCACCTGCAGTGGTCATTTAAGCTCCCCTTTGCTGTATTTGGCTTGAACGCATGGCTTGGGTCGGTGTAAATATCAGTAATGGCTCTTCGGACAGCGCACTGTTTGCTGATGATCCTCGGGATGAGCGTCTGGCTCAGGTGGAAATATCTCTTCTCTCCATCATCTTCATCACTGCGGGGATCCTAAACTTTGGGCTCTTGCTGGTGTTGTGCAAGCGCAGGAAGCCGCTCTCCAGGATGCGCGTTTTCGTTTTCCACCTGTGCGTCGCTGACTTAGTGGTCACATTTTTCCAAGTCTGCCCCCAACTCATTTGGGACATCACCGACAGATTCATTGGTCCAGATATACTGTGCCGGGCGGTGAAGTACCTGCAGGTGGTCGGGATGTTCGCCTCCACTTACATGATCGTGGTGATGACTATAGATCGATATCAAGCCATCTGTAACCCCATGGTAACTTTCCAGAGGCGCAGGGCGCGCTGGAACGGTCCGGTGTGCGCCGCCTGGTGCGTCTCTCTCCTCTGCAGCCTCCCGCAGGTCTTCATCTTCTCTCGAGTCGAGGTCGCTCCCGGTGTGTACGATTGTTGGGCGCAGTTCATCGAGCCGTGGGGACAGAGAGCATACGTGACATGGACGACTTTAGTGATATTCATCCTGCCAATTCTCACCGTGATCGTGTGCCAGGTGCGCATTTGCCGCGCCGTACAAATAAACTTCCACATGAAGACGCACAACGTCGGGGAAGCGGTCAGCAAAGCTTCGTCCTCCAGGGCCAGCAGCGTAGCAGGAGTGTCGAAGGCCAGAGTGAAGACGGTGAAGATGACCGTGTTCATCGTGCTCGCCTACATCATCTGCTGGACGCCTTTCTTCACCGTGCAGCTCTGGTCTGTCTGGGACGTCGAGGCGCCCACTCAGAGTAAGAAGACACTGATCTCACGATGCGACAACAGAACAAAAAAGTCCCTGAAAAGCAAAAATATATTGTCATTAATGCAGGTTTCATTAGCGATAATCTCCATTATAACGAGAGAAACAATTTCTGTAAACTAATTTACCCCTTTTTTTGGGGACCAAAATTATTATAATAACTTATTTATATAGCAATTACACAGCAGTTACACATAATACACCCAGTAAAATTCAATAAATCCAATCTGATATCTTCACCTTAAAACGGATAAATTCTGGCCCAGTACCAGTAAAAGTGTACTTTGAAATTAAAGGAAAGGATGCCCTCTCTCTCCATGTCAATGAACTCACTGTAATGAAAAGGCAGTGCATTAAGTCAGCCCTTTAAAAGGTTAGGTCCTTAATGTCTCAAGGCTTCAACTGATGACTTAAAATAACTACAAATCGGTCGGAGGGACCCAAATAAAGTGACCCCCTTTTCCCCCTCGTGTGTCTCCAGGTGCAACCTTCACCATCTTGATGCTGCTTGCCAGTTTAAACAGCTGTGTGAACCCCTGCATCTACATGCTGTTTAGTGGAAAGCTGCCCAAAAGACTGGTGAGCCTGATTTGTGTAGGGCAGCCTGAGCTGAAGGAGTCCATGCAGGAAGAGGCCACTGTGGTCAGCTCCATGTACATCAGCCTCAAGAGCCTATCGGACTGCAGATGAAACCTCCGGTGATGTCACCTACTGCTCACACACTTACACCTCATGCCTTCCTGTTGTACATTGTGTAAAAACACTGCTCCTTCATGATCAAGACTGAAAGGCTTCTAATAAGTGTGAAGGAAAACATCCCAGCAGTAAAGTGTTGCCACTGCACAGATGATCACTGTATACAGTGCTTTCACATAGAAAGTATAATTCTCCTGAGTGCCAGACACACTATCTAGCATATTAGAGTAATACAACCATTATCACTCTAAATATCACTCTTCCTTATGATCAGGTTTGCCACTTTAATTGACACACTGGGGGGAGGGGGGGGTATTTTATTTTATTAGAGTTTTATTTTATGAGTAAATATCTTTAAAGCTAATTACATTCCCATCACCCTCAATTGTGTTTTGTGTTTAGTAAAGGTGCAGATTAAAAGGACTGTGACGCATGCCTTGAATTGTTATTTCGAATATTTTATTGTGTGCAGTTTTTTTTCCTTTGGTCAAAAAGATTGTTTATCAGCTGATCTTGTGACATGTTTCACCTAAATATGATTGTTCCTGTGGGTGTGTATATCTCCCATGTCTGAGTTTCTTCAGGCTACTTTATCTCTACATGTACATATGATCATGTGTATGATAATGTCCGACCTATACTCAGTGGTTGAAATAGTCAAGTGATGCATGCAACAGCCAGTTGGTCATATTTGAATTTACTAAAATGGCAACAATTTCCTGTGTTGTGTTTCTGAGGACATCATGAAGCCTTGTTCCAATAAAAACAAAGCAAATGGTACTTTTTACACAAGGTTTAACAGATTACATTAATAGTATTTGTTTTCAGACACACTGTGTTCAATACCCCAAGAGAGTCTTGTTTAAAATTTTCTTTCATTTTTCCTAAGGTGCTACAACTGTGACTTTTTATGGCTCTTTTCTTTCTTCCCATCGGCACCGTCATGTTGAAAAAAAAAAAAAAAAAATTTGGATTTAAAGCTGAAATATTCATTTGCACTCTACTACGCATACTTCAGTTTGTCTGCATTTGGTCTAGGCTTCTCATTTCCTGCTGAATGTCACTTAATAGTGTCTCCATGGTCTACGTGGAGGATGGAACACAAGCACGTGTAATTTTTCAATTTGTGTCTTCTATAATGTTATACAACGTGTCATTATAACTCTCGGAAAGAGAGTTGGGACAGATTAGTAAAACCCAGCACATCGCACATCTTTCAGAAATGGGCGGTTAAAGATGTGCTTGTTCTGCGTGTAATTTGCTACCTAGGAGAACTGAATAATACATTTCTGTGAAACATCATTACGATCCCAAGAAATACACTTCTTTCCTTTATTAGGCTGCACAGACAAAATCTGACAGAAATTGTCCAACAATAAATCTGCCTTTGCCCTCATCAGTGACAGCACAGCAGCTGGCTGAGACCCAGCAGTGGCATTTAACACTAGTAAGAACACAGGCTGCAGTGAGGGGGAAGTGTTGCTCACCGGTCACGGCGTCACTCATATTTAAACCAAGACAAAAAGTCCGGTGTGGAATTTGATAAAGAAACATATTTGCTACATCAGTGCAGTTTCACATGCTTTGCAGTGTATAAATGTTGCAATGGAGACATTTCATTTGTTTGATGGTTTTTGCAGTACAGTAAGACTATGATGTGTCCTCATACTGGAATACTGCCCACAATTGGCAATTACCAATAACTGGCATAAAATGGAAAACTTATAATAAGTAATGAAATAAATTATACATGATGGTCTACTTGTAACAACTGTGTGGTGTCCAGTCGATAAAGTTTGTTTGTGCTGCTATCTGACACCAGTGTTTTTGGACACTCATCAGTTTGGATGGAAAAAAAACCCCGAAAGCGCTGGCAATCATGTTGCTGAGGCTGACTGAAAACAATACGGACAGGCAATATTATCTTTGTGTTGATAGCAAACAGCACAAATTGTAGCCGTAGAGCCTGAGAAATTAATTCAACAGAGGAAAGCGCACAAAACAGCTGCAGTTCCTCTTATGGCCACTTGAGGCTGCCTCTCAAAGTGAGTCAGTCTCTACAACTCCCATCTTCAAATGCCAAAATGCTGACAAAGAAGCCTGATACACAAGATATTGTTGGTCTTTATAGCCTGGAGAACTGCTGCTCAAGACCTCTTTAAAGATTTACATCTCTGGCACCTTGGAAGCAAAACAAAGAAATGAGGGGGTGACAGCAGGAGTTTTCAATACGTCAGAGAAAAAGCCTTTAATGACCCAGACACTTGAGATTCACTATGTCTGTCTTTGTCACCACGATTGATTCTCCATCTGAGCACAGCGTGCAGTCAGGTGGAATTTTAAATTTCCTTTTCTACTTTTGTTTTCTTAAGGCTTTCCACAACAAAACATGCAGGTCTCAAAAGGTGTGATAATGTGGTGGATGAGAAATGCATTAATTAACAAACCACTTTGTGTGTATGGAGAGGAAACTGCTTGTGTCCCTCCATTTAGACTGGATTCAAGGACTAACAGTTTCAGAGAGGATACAGAGCATGTTGTTAATGGAAAAAAACACCACACAAGTGGTTCCTCATGTTCATACAGTGCGTGAGGGGAAATAATCTTAAGGCATGATTTCTGAAGATGTTTAAAACGATTGTGAAAGTGGGCGTGTGAAATGAACCTTGCTAGAAACCACAACAGCTAGAATTATTATGGCATAATGTCTGGAATTTAAACAGAACCGCTTTTCTACATTTTTCTACCACTGACGCATTGAGCCAGAGCTCAAGTGGATTAGTGTGTACCTGCATTATAGCATCTGGAACTCGTGTCCAGGATGCTGTCATTAGACTACCATAAATAATCAATCAGATGTGCATAAAGATGCTTTGAAATATAGCAATTGTCTCTTCATGTGATATTTCAAAAATGGGATAATTGCACCTGATTATGTAAGGGAGGAAAGAAATTCACCAAAGTTGCTGTGGTCCAGATGTGCCACTGTCTGAGGGCTTTTGCAAGCACGAGGTTCTAATTAAACTTTTAAAGAAAGTGCAAAGATGAATAAAGCACTTTATAATTCATGTGCGTGACCTCAGCTTAATTAAAATGAAATGGGGCTCTTACTTCATAATGGCTGCAAGTCCCAAGAATAGGTCTGGCTTCTTATTATGGTCCACGCCTGAGGGCTGTGTCCATTTATCAGAGCAGCTATTAGGCCCGGATGAGACAGTTCTATTCAAAGGTTTGAGGAAAGCAAGATCGGGAAGATACAGTGTGGGACCTCATTGTTGTTAGTATACTCAGCCTATATAATATATGCATTATAATGATGTAACCTAATTTTTGTGTTTTTAAAAAGCTTAAGTAGATATATTGAGTCTGATCCTATTCTTATAGCCAAAAAATGCGCACAATTGTGCAGCAGTGCATTGCTATTAATCTTACCTAATAGGCCCAATGTACTTCTAGAGTCTAAAAGTTGCAATCAGGAATAACTTGATTGCAACTTGAGGCTTAACAGACCGCTACATTTTCTTGTCTCAACATACCATCGATCAAAGCAGCTACACCTCAACTTAAGCATTTCCAGCATCCATACATGTGAGTTATAGAAAAAAGTCCCACACCGTTTTTGTACTAGACTGTAAACATCCTTTTTAATGTTGTCAACTTTGGCATTTTAACATAAGGGGATTAACTAAGAGACAGCTTCAAGTGGCCATAAGAGGAACTGCAACCCCTTGTTGGTTTCTCATCTGGCCCTACTTTTGCCTTCAGAACTGCCTTAATTCTTTGTTGCGTAGATTCAACAAGGTGCTGGAAACATTCCATATTGATGTGATAGCAACATGCTCAGGTTTGCTGTGGCTCAGATGGTACAATGGAACCCAAAGTGTGCTGGATGGAGCCATGTTTTTCATGTTGTATACACCAGATTCTGACCCTGTCATCTGAATGTCACTGTAGAAATTTAGGCTCATGAGACCAGGCAATGTTTTTGCAATCTTTTACTGTCCAATTTTGGTGAACTCATCTGAGCTGTAGCCTGTTTCCTGTTGCTGATAGCAGTGGCACCCGGTGTGCTCTTCTGCTTCTGTGACCCATCTGCTTTAAGTATTCCGAGATGCTCTTATGCACACGACCTCGGAGTAACTAGTGGTAAACTTGCTTTTGCTTTCCTATCAGCTCAAAGTGATCTGGCCATTTTCTTCTGACCTCTGGCATCAACAAGGCATTTTTGCCCAGAGAATTCCCGCTCACTGAATTTTGCAGGCCAAAGCCTAGAGACCGGCAGCTTCTGAAATACTCAGCTCAGCCTGTCTGGCACTAACAACTATGCCAGGTTCAGAATCACCTTTCTTTTCTTCTTCTCCTCCTGCTACCACTACTGCTACTGCTATCACTACTACTACTGGCTGTTTAGGATAATGGATCGACCTTTAATTTTGCCACATTGTTTGGACCAGCTGTAGCTCAGTTGATAAGCATATGCCCATCTTGCTAAGTGTGCAGTGGCTAATACTGCATGGTGTACAGTATTCTGAGGTATTTTAAACCTATGAAACATGTTTATAATTGCTACTTTGGAGAATTAGGTTGCCTTCTGGTTACCGGTAATTGTCACTTGTTTAAGCTTGCCTTGAGATAACTAAATATAAAGACAAAAACAAAGCCTATTTTGTTGCAATTATTTGTCCTGTTTTCAGTGTAAAATTGGTACAAAGAGGTAAAGGAGACACTGCTGCTTCATAAACAGTCGCTGTTTCATGGCAGAATAAAGGGGAATAAACAACTGGACTTGGCAAGCCTGCAGGAGACTTCAATGAAGAGGAAGATGTTCCTCTGCTCCGCTGACACTAAACTCAGCATTCAGACCCATCATTTGAATATAACTTTTGAATAAAAATGTGTTGCGAAAAGGGAACAAAATACACTGAAAAAGTCCAGAATCAAAGCCTGCTCCAGCACCCAGGAGAACAGCTGGGTGGAAAAAGATTTATTTACAGCCAGACATCAAGTCTGTGCTGCAGTGCCTTTGAAAACAACAGACCCGGGTCGGGTCCAGAGGTCAATTCCCTTTAGTCTGGACACACAATTTACTCTTTATCCTAACTCAGTTTGACAGAACTTTGGCAACTTTTCAGAAATTTTGATCAAATGCTGTTTATTTGAACATAAATTAGATTAAAAAAAAAATCATACCTGAAAGATCTTTCTTGTTTATTGATTTTAACAGTAAGGTCAAAAATCCTAAAACATGGTGTATACCTTTCCCAGTAATAAGTGGGGAAGGACAGAGAGCTGTACTGGTATCCTGATATTTAATCAGGTCATGTTTCCTTGGTAAGACAAAGAGGAATATAAATTCCAGCAGCTCTATGCTGGAGCACCATAGAAACCAGGGCTACACAAAGAGACTAGATTGACTGTGAGATTGTTTTCGGTTCAACAAAAGCAAAAACAGCTTCGCTGCTCTTGAAGTCAAAACTGACTCCAGATCAGAACAAACTGTATTATAACGCTTTTTAGACCTTGTCAAATGTAACGCGTCTTCAACTGAATGCCATCAACATAATTAATAACCTGATGGGTTTTGAATAAAGGAGTTTTAAACCTTTCTTGCTTTTATATGAGATTGAGAATTAATTACAAATCTGTGACATGCACTGATTGTCAGCAAACATGTGCTTCATCTAGTGTACCTTTGATGACTGCCTAGAAAACCCCACTGTGCTAAAACGAGCAAATATTGATACTGATCTTGGCAAGATGTAAGAGAAAATATATGATCAATACAAAGACAACACGGAGATGTCAAACCTCCCTGGGCAGCTGTAGACTCAGCACGAATCAAAGTATGGCATTTCAATAAGACATGAATTCCAGATGAGATTCATATTTAAAATTGTTTAATATTTTCCATCTTTCATACCCGAAAGCCTTCTCGTAATAAAGGAAACATTTTTTCTTACACTGAGTGATTAATCTTTTGTCTCATGACAAAAGAATAATCACTCCCCTTTCTTTCTGTCAATCATATGAGATCCAGTCAGAGAGCCACTTCCAGGAACGTGGCCCTGCTACATCCTTTGCAGATACTAAATCAAATTGTGAGCAAAAGTGGACAACTATGACACCAGCTCACAAGTTTAGCTTTAAACATTGTGCAGTAATACATGCATGTAATTTGCTAAATCATAATTAAGCTAAATCAACCCCCCAGTCTTTTATTATTTGTGATAATTTCACCTCATGCATGTATTTGATTTATTTCTGGTTTCTTCTGGTAATATAACTAAAAAATATGTGTCAACATAAGTTGTATTATTTTCCATGGACCAGGATTTAGCATTCCTTAATGTAAGCTGCTGTTGTGAAAAGTGAGGTGTGTGTCCTTGCCATTGTTTTGGGGTGTGTTGTCACCTCATAGCAGGTAGTAAGTCGATGTGTTTTACCTGCACTTCATTTCTTCACTCTGCACAGAGGTTGAACCAAACTGCTCTCTTGGGGAAAAGGCGCACACAAAAATGAGGCATGAGCAGAGGCTAGATTGAAATGGCTGCTGCATATAAATGAACAGCATGTACTCTGTGGAGCAAAGGCTGATTGAGTGCTGTACAGCCAATCCAAACATCACTCACTTTTAATGCTTGAGGGGACTTGGATTTTAAATGCTGTATGATGATTCCAGTGGTGTGCTTCTGTGTTTAGCACACATTTCAGCACCACTGACAAGTTTTCTACTCTTGAGTTTTCATTTACAAACTTTACTCTTTTACTTCTCCAGTGTTCATTACTGACAGTCTGAGCTGATTTCATTTTCTTTATTAACTGAGGGAGCTGATCATTGCAGTCTAAAAGTTGGGCCTTAAACAGATAACTTTTTTTTTTCTTGATTTGATTCATGGTGGTTTTCAGCCAGTTTTAAATATGCTGTGATGCAGCCTCTCAAGAAGAATCTGGACCCT
>VUQK01039939.1:12729-23995 GCA_015106715.1 Bujurquina vittata
GTGATGCAGCCTCTCAAGAAGAATCTGGACCCTTATGTTCTTTCTACCTTCAAGCTACAGTACAGTGCAAAAGTCTTGAGTCACCATTCATTCTTAAATTTTGCTAGGAAATTTGAAAATAAGTGCAGTGATTTATTGAAATATCTGCAAACATACATGCAAATACAGGATATAAGGCAACAGCAGAGTTTGTACATTTCGGACAAGCTTGAAAGTCAATATTTGGTGTGACCACCTTTATTCTTCAGCACAGCCTGAATTCTCTGAGCTTTCTGGTAATTTCGTTTAGTCTTCAGGAATAGTTCTCCAGGCTTCTTGAAGGTCATTCGAAGCTTTTCTTTGGATGTTGGCTGCCTTTTGTTCTGTTCTCTGTTGTGATGATCCCACGCTGCTTTAGTAATGTTGAGGTCCAGGCTCTGGGGAGGCCAATACATTAATGATAGATTTCATTGTGTGTTTTTCTATCCAGGTGTGCTTTAACTGCATTGGCAGTAGAAAAAACAAACAAACATACGTATGAAAATGTTTAGGTACAAGCGCTGGACTGAAAAGGAGCAAAAAAGTAGCATGTCCAGAAGCCATTCAGAAAGGCTGGAAAACTGTTGCTGAAGAACACTAAAGAAATTTAAAGAAAGTCTGGTTCCTTGGAAACAAAATATAAAGAAATGAGACGTGGCTCAAGGCTTTTGTGCAGAATTATAATTTCCAAGCTACCCTATCTTTTTTTTTTAAGTTTTATTGAAATTAGTTTGCAACTATTACACATTTAGAGCAACTTGGCATTTATGAAAGGTTTCACACTGTTTTAAGACTATTCAATCTTTTCTTTTTTTAATTTGTATTTAAAGCTTGGTACTATTGTGGTATTTTAGAGTGGATCATAGGATTGTTATATCACACCTTGAACAGTGCAAGATGTTAAGAATACCATCCTTAAAATGGTTTAGCTCATACTTAATGAATAGGAGTTTCACTTAAGAAGCCATTATTTGAATGCTGTGGGGTTCCTCAAGGCCTGATTTGGGGCCCCAATCTCTTTTCATTGTATCTTTTGCTTGGAGTCAATTTTTTAAGCACCACAAGATTCCCTTTCAGTGTTTTGGTTAAAAAAAACATGAAAGTTTTAGTGAAGTTGCTGTTGAAAATCTTAAGAGATATGAAGATACTTTAATCAATCATGAAAATTAGAGGGAGATAGCTGTGTTTGGACAATCCTAATGTCACGCTTGGCTTTTGGTGCTTTTATTTCTTGGCTACTGTAGTCTATCGCAATTCTATGAATTTTGTTTTAAGCACTCTCTTCTTTATATCAGCTACTTATATTCAAACAGGAAAGAAATAGTTTTATCACCTAATACTGGGGCTACATTTATTTAAGCAGAGATCGTGGTGCATTGATCACTTTGCTACCCAGCAACAACCCTAATGTTACTCAAGCTACACCTTTGACATTCTTTCTGAGTACTGCCTTTATATACAGCAACAAACCCACCAAAGTGTTGCACACTGTTGTACACTGTCATGTAACCCAGAAACTGTAGCAAAACACTTACTGTTAATCATTCATACACTCCCCCAACTGACTTCCTGTCCATCTCCCTGACTGAGGAAATATATTTGGAGATGTATGTGGTTGGCATGTATAAAACCCACTTCCCTCATTTGGAAATTCTATTTAAGCCTGAATGTAAATTTGTCATGGTCCTGGGTTTTTGTAACGATGACATCTAGCCTGCAATATCTGCTTTTTTTTTTCGTTACACTCGTCTCCTCAGTGTTTCTCTGTCTACATTAAATGCAAAGTATTCTTCTCTCCTGTTGAGTATGTGTCTTCTTCTTTGTTAGACTGTTAATACTCCCTAATGCGTTGCCCTCCTTGTGTTCTCATTGCATTTGTTTGGATTCCTTGTTTTTTTGTTTGACTCTTTATGTTTTTGACTTTTGCATTGCAGCCACATCAAAGGCTTCCTTTTGGTTTATCTCACATGCCACACGCACACTCCATGACACTGCTGTCAGACTCAGCTTTGGAATAATGTGCACAAATCTTGAGCCACCTGTCATTTCTGCAGTTTCTAACAAGCTTGAAACG
This sequence comes from Bujurquina vittata, assembly GCA_015106715.1. NCBI lineage: Eukaryota > Metazoa > Chordata > Actinopteri > Cichliformes > Cichlidae > Bujurquina > Bujurquina vittata. The sequence goes on from VUQK01039939.1 coordinate 14,822, forward strand.
TTCTAACAAGTATGAAAAGTATTTGGTATGACCATCTTTATTCTTTTTTTTTGTTATTATTATTCTTTATTCTTCAACACAGCCTGAACACTCTGGGGCAGCTTTCTGTAGTTTCTTTAAGTAGTCTTCAGGGATAGTTTTCCAGCCTTCTTGAAGGACATTCAATTCTATTCAATTCAGTTTTATTTATACAGCACCAAATCACAACAAACAGTCGCCTCAAGGCGCTTTGTATTGTAAGGTAAAGACCCAACAATAATACAGAGAAAACCCAACTGTCAAAAGGAACCCCTCTGAGCAAGTGGGAAGGAAAAACTCCCTTTTAAAAGGAAGAGACCTCCAACAGAACCAGGCTCAGGGAGGGGCAGTCATCTGCTGTGAACAGCTGGGGCTGGGGGGAGAAAGCAGTAGCCTAGGCCTAAAGAAGTGAATGGTGGCTCAAGATTTGGGCATAATAATGTATCTCCAAAATGGGACTGAGATTTAAACAATTTTCATGTGAAAAAGCTAGTGAAATTAAGTTATTGATTCTGGTGGAGCTGTAAGGGGGGAAAAATGACCGGTTTGTTTTTCAGCTTTAGCTGCAATTATCAGACCGATCAGACCCTGAAGAAGCCATTTACATGGAAATGTTGTCTGTGGCTTTGCTGTGAACCTGCCTGTTACCTGTGCTATTAGTTTGCTGGATTTAGTTGCCTGTTTGAACTGACAATAGGTTTCCAGTGTTGGCCAGATCATAGTGAAGCTTTTTTAAAGCAGACTTTCCTGTGTCTGAATTACAGTCCTCGATCAAACACAGAGATAGTGCATGAACATGAAAGTTAACACTACTGTCAGTGCTGTAATAATGCACCAAAAAAACTAACCCAGTAAACTTGCCACATGGGCTTCAGTTCCAGCATGGGTGTCCAAGAGGGTAAAACGATTACTGGGCTTCCATGTGCTAAACCACCCCCCCCCGTGTGGTTTAGCAGTATTCAGTGGGTAAGACCACTGTGGGATGCCCACAGAATTACCTCAGTACCTCACAGCCCCACAGTTCACCCACACCTGCCTACTGGGGTATTAGAAACTGACCTCCAGTCATGCAAATCAAGTCTAGCCTTTGATACTGTACGTGGCAGCAACACATTCACATTAGAAACAAATGACTGAATTTGCAGAGATTTTCTGAACTTTGTCTTTAAGAAAATCTCTAATTAGGAGGTCATTGTTAACAACAACTGTTTGTAGTTTCCCCACTGCTCTTTCGAAATACTTTTCTTTTAGTGGATGTCATCAACTCCATCATGCATTACTTCAGTGACTGCCTGTGCCACGTTCAGGACAGATACAAATGAGCCATTGTTGACACACAGAACACCTTTTCTTGACATAATTTTCCTGCAGGTCAAATCATTTATTGTTGTCACAATGTATCAAAAAGAAGCAGGAGCTTTCCACAGGAATCTTCTGTTTATCTTTCTGAATATTTCTTTAAAAGCAAAATTGTTTTGTTGTGGTTTGTTTGGCTTGAAGGAGAATTTTTATAGCCCAGCAATTAAAAAAAAAAAAAGACAGACAATAGCTACTCGGCACATAAAAACCATGCCAATGTTCAGTCACGTGAACACCAGCATGGAATAATAAAAAGGTTGCAATGTGTTGTAATGTATTCAGAGCCAACTTTTGTTGCTGTACTGTCTAATGGCACTAACAAGCGTTCCTAACGCTGAGAGGGTTGTGCCGTCACACACTCTCTATCTACTATATAATGATGTTCCCAGACAAGTAGACTGCTCAGTTACATCTGGAGGGAAACACTGTCTCTCCAAAGAGGCTTACACTTTAAAAGACAAACGTCCACATAAAGCACTGGTGGAGATAAAACCCACTAGATTTTCATCCAAGAGATCAGGGTTTGAGAGCATTTTCCCCCACTTACTGTAATTATGTGTTTTTGTTGTTGTTGTTGCTGCTTTCTTATAGCTTTGTTGCTTAAACCTTACTAGTTTGGTAAGGTTGAAACAACAAAGCTAATGTTTGAAGCTTCTCCTTATCAGTTATCCAATAATAGCAGCACAGACAATTTCATTGCAACAACTTCATCCAATCCAGAATAAATTATCAGATTTTATTTTAATGCTTGTTTGAATCATACCACCAATTTCAGTTTTTTAAAACTGTTCTTGGAGGTACCATAAGATTTCCTTCCATTACAGTTTTCAGTAATTTGGTACCGACATGAACTGCAATAACTTTTCATGACCTATTAAATTGTATCCGGTGACACTATCATCGCAATTTATGTTTGTCTGTTTTTTTTTTTTTTTTTTTAAGGAATTTACACTACATTGTATTCACTCACCCATCCAAATCGTTGAATTGAGGTGTTCTAGTCACTTCCATGCCCACAGGTATATCAGACCAATGTACTGTAAACAAAGATGTACAAGTTCTGCTGATCTTTAGTAGTGATGTTCATGTTGTTTCCATATTACCTGAGGATGCAAAATCAAGAATCAACATCAGATCTCAAAGTTGATTCAGTTCAAGTTGACAGTCCCTTTGGGACCAATTTCACCTTGCAACTGCTGGCAACCTCCAACGACCACCCACCACCCAGTCGGGAAATACAAATTTTTCCCTTGCAAACCCTCTCTATGTCAGTGTGAGACTGCAGCGTCACACATCCAAAGAGAGGTTAGAGTCGGAATAGAAGGACTTTGATACAAGTTAGTAAATGTTAGCATGCCAGCAATTGAATAAAATGGATGGATTAAACAGGATTCTAAACAAAATAAACTGGATAAATATGAGTATGTTAGCATAATGAGTTGTGAGCATAATGTGTCATCATCATGTCTGACTCACACACGTTTGACATGCGCTCAGCCACACACGTCTGATAATGCTGAAAACGCCATAGATTTGAATGTTTGATTTGTCTCTTGGGCGAGGCTCATGTGACAAGACATAAACAAACGGACACATAGCCCTAATAGCTGCAGCACCTGCAGTGTTGCCATGGCAACGACAAGGAGCATTGTGATTGTGAGCCACTGGTTTTAAGGTCAGCAAATCCTTGAACCCGTCAGTCTATAGAAGTGTCATGCAAGAGCCAATCAGCTGACAAGGCTTGCATGACTCTATTGGACTCTAAGCTAAGTAATGTCTGCCGCTCTGCATCTAATAGCAAAGCATTTACCTTGTAGAGCGCTGCGTTTGAGCAGTACCATAAATGAGCTTTTTACACCATCAGATTGCTTTTTTTGCCACTCTGGTTTTTTGGTTCTGAAACTGTAAATAACCCGGCATGAATAATTCAGCTGAATGATATGCATAGCCACAGATTAATTTTAATGGAGTCAGCTTGACTAATGACGCTGTCATCAAGTGCTGTGTCTGCCTGGTCCAGATACACTGAGGGAAGCATGGAAACAAGCCTCAGCAGAGGAAATCGATGGACAGCTTTTTAAGCCAGCGATTCTGAGCTGGTGAGCGGCCTCGGCGCAGACCCTAAAAGTCAATAAAAGACACAATGAAGACGGCAGTGATGTGCACTGGAACACAAAACACCAATGTCTCATTTATTGCCATCAAAATCTATAAATGATAGCAAGTGACTGTGGCACACTCAGCAAGACATCATTTTAGGTTCAGAGTCAGCCAAGAACTTTAAAAACTTGCTTCTTACTATTTCATTATCCAAAGACACTTAAATTAGAGACAGGAACCTTTAAATGAGGAAACAAGTGCCTTGTTATTTCTGAGACTTCTTGCTCTAAACTCACTCTAAATCCCACACATGCAGATTTTCATGTACACTACCAAATCCCACCATATTTGTTCGGATTTAAGAGAAAAAAAGTGTTGTTGAAAAAGTCCTACTTTTTATTACCTTTGTGGTGCTGAGCTGTGCTGGATCAAGATTCCTGGAACAGTACTATATTCTTGTCACATTTTCAAGTTTTCAAAAGCAAAATTCCCATTCAAAACGAGACCAGATACATGTTCTAAAAAGCTACTCGTTCTGTTCCTTTTGAGCACAATGTGCCCAAACAGGTGACACTCAATATTCTAACTGCATTTAATGTGATGAGTACAAACAGACTCACCTGCATGTACTGCCATAAATTCTAAAAAAAAAGCAGTCAACTTATAAAGTGATAATATGTCCATGTAGTGTACAAAGCTTGGTGTTGGAGGGTGGGGAGCTGTGTCACAGCAAGTGACGTGGTGTTAGGGCCTGTGCTAAATGCTTCTGTGAATTTCCATCGAAAAAAAGATTAGCACCAGTGCTGAAAAGCTTGCAACAACAGGACACTTCAAAAGATGGAATTATATTGTAATTCCAACTTTAGGACCAGCTAATGGAAGGGGCTGCTCCAAGCAATTCACAGATAATTCCCCAAATGCAGCCTCCAGATACTGATCACCCACTAATTTTATTCTCATAGCAATTACCTCAACTTCTGCTCCTAAAAGGCACCAAGAAAAGTACTAGTTCTCCACCAGCTTTGGCACTGTGTCAGTAGAAATGTCAGAAATGATCTCTGCGTATTACAAGAATGCAGCAGCATTTAGACCGAAATGAACAGCAACACAAAGCATAATTCAGGCAGCAATTATCTCGGCCAAAAGCTGCAATTACTAAAACCATTTCCCAGGTCTGTGGATGTTTTTCTTTTTCTCATTTCATGAGGGAGCAGACCAACACTGACAACCCATCTGATAATGAGCTCTGTAAGGACTTTGATGAACTTCACTCTTCTTCTACTACCAGCCACAACATTTTCCAGGAATAAGTGATTCAGCACTCACTGGATGGATTGCAATAAATGTCTGGGCAGAGAATCATGACAGAGATGATTTGTGCTGTACTGAAATATTATCATCATCGGTTTAACATTTTTATTTGTCTAATTGTTGCCAATGACTAATTCCCATTAGCCTCTGCTATATTTGTTTCATGTGTTTTGTGCTCATTGTAAAAGCTTTAGAATCAAGCTTAATAAGCCGGTGAAAGGATATCTGCTTAGCATCTGCATCCAGCCTCACAAGCTGCCAGCATGGCTGTTGTGTCTTGTTTAAATGTAATTTTCTTTGGTTTGAATACACACCACACATTTGCTGTGGGTAGGTACTCAAATGGAGCTGTGCAATCAACATTCCTGCTTCACAGTGGATGGAGTCAATAGACATGTAAAAATTGGCTCGTCTTTCATGTCAGCAATGGGCTCGATTCAAAGCAACCTGCCTGTGACGCTCACCTTGCATTGCTGTGTGTACTTTAATGTTCAGAGCACTATAGGACCTGGCATGGACCTATAGAAAAGTAAAGATTTCTGTGTTACGCTTTAATAGCTCCACGGCAGGTGGGGTGAGTGAACTTGACATCATATAGATACACCATTCATCACAACCACGGCTACGCAGACATATTGCTTTTTCTTCTTAGGTGTTTCTTAAAGATAAATTCTTATCTTGCAAAATTAAAAACAACGAAAAAAAGGACCATGAATGACTTTGTAGTGTGAGAAAAACCTATATTCTGTTGAAATTTGATACTTATTACTGATATTATTCATTGTAGTCTTTTATTTAATAAAAGAGACACCAGACAAACAGCAGAAAATAGGTGACAGATTCTATTCTTTTAGGGACTCAAACTCCAAATTCTTAACCTCCCAGAATACAAAAACAAGAGTGGCCACCTACATATACAATGGCACGTCTCATAGAGAAAATACAATTCTACAGAGGGGAAAAACGGAAATGTTCATAGATGGAAAAGGTTATTCAAAGAACGAGCAGTAGTAGCGTTCTTCCACCCCATTTTTACAAGGATCCTTGAGGAAATACATTTATCCCACTAGAGAATATAATATTCTGTCCTGCCCAGCGTATTTTATTTCATTCTTTCATATGCAGCTACTTTCTTTTTTCAGTTAATATTTTTCTGAAAATGACTCTCTCCCGGTGTCTCAGTTCCTGTGAAGGTTTTGCACTCTGCGCTCTCTCAGCTCAGCTTTTCAGTGATTGTGCAAAAGCAGATGACACCTTACAGTCTTTTCTATATTATCTATTGGACAGAATACTTCCATTGGGCTGCTGAATCTTTTAAATCAATTCTGTATAAGCTACCTAGAAGAACAGTATAGAAGAAAAAGGCATAAAACCGAACAAAACTGAAAGCAAGTGTGTAAAGGAATGTATAGAAACAACAAATGTTCAGAAATACCTGTTAGTCCAAAGAGGAATAAATAGAGGCCATTCAAGAGATAAAGGGCATGTTAGACAACTTTTACAGAAGCTTAGTTATATTTTTATTTATTTATTTATTCAGTCTCCTTCTCTGATGAAATGACCAGGACATTAGCATCAAGAAAGCAATGGGGGCACACTGCTGTATGTGGTCTAATTAGCTCAGATAAGTTGGCTCAAATTTAGCTCTTGTTCAACAGGTAATCCATGAAAAGAAGCTGGAATGGTTGCTAAATAAGATTGTTTGAAACTTATCTGGATTCTAGCTTCAGTTTTCTGCTCAGGCCAGAGAGTTTAAATAGAACAAGTAGGAAAGCCAAAGAAAAGGCCGGGAGGGATATAAGACACATTTCGAAAAGCACTGATGGCATTGGTGGTTACCAGAAATAATACAATCATCAGTGTTAACATTCAAATCCTCACATAAATCCACATATCTGGTTGATTTAACAATGTCTGTTTTATTAGGCATGTATTAATGATGTAGGTTTGGATAACGTCAAATATTATGGGGATAAATTTAATTAGGTGGGTTATGTTTAGAAGTGACAGTGTGTCAAATTCCCTTAACCTGGGGAGGATCTTATTATTTAGAATAGAATAGAATAGAATAGAATGCCTTTATTGTCATTATACAGAATGGACAATGGGATTGGACGGCCACTCCTGTTCAGTGCCATGTTGTAGTTCAGTGCCACTTTCTAAAATATGAAATAGAACTTCTAAAAATATACAGAAAATAAAAAAGAACATATAAAATATATGCATTGTAAAAAATTCACTTGGTGCACTTGGTGAATGAATATTGGATATTGCACAGTATGAGGTGATAGATATTGTTCAGTATGAATAATATAATATTGCACAGAGATGCTGGTATTGCACAGTTAGAGTGTGTGTGTGTGTGTGTATGTGTGTGTGTGTGTATCTTAGTCTTAACTATGTTACTGTCTGTGTTTTGGTTTTTGTTTTTGTTTGTGTAACTAAGTTGTCTAATAAACAGCCTGCACAGGAACCTGTTCATCCCAGTGATTTTTTAGAAACTCTGGATTTAATTGAGTTTGATCTTTCGACCAAAAGGAACATGGAGACCCCTAAAAATATTACCAACACCTGGGTGGCCCCCTAAACTGTGTAACTGTCTTTGTGGTTTCCTTGGCAGACGCCCTTTTTTCCAGCCTTGTGTTGTCACCTTTTGTTTTTGTCTTGGCTCCCTGTGTTTTTGTTTCTGGTTCTGGTCCCTCCTTCAAAGCCACCTCCACCCACCCAGGTCTCTTCTGTTTTGTCTCGGGGTCCACTGTCCTGGCATCCTCCACCCGCCTGAGTTCAGCCTTCATTTGGCCTTCGTTTTTTTGGGCCGTCTGGAGCCGACCCTTTAGTTTACTTTTGTGATTGTGTTCAGCTGTGCTCCCCACCTGTTGCCACTTCCCTAATCACTCTCCTGTGATCTCAGTCTTCCCCTTGTCTCTTGTCAGATTGTTGTTGTCAGTGTGGCAGTGTTTTTGTTCCTGTGCTCCTCGTGTTAATTAATTTCCCCCCAGTTTAGGTTTTCTTTGGTTTTGCATCCTGCCTTGCTTCATTAGTTTGTATTATCAGCCACCATAAAGGCTCCCCTTCTGTTATATCACAACTGCCTGCTCCTGAGTCTTGCATTTGTGTCCATACCTCCACACACGCCACACAGTCTGCTCCCACACAGTGTGACAGAAGGATAAACTGCTGTAATCAGTTTGTACCGATGTTTTCTAAAAGAGTTTTCCATCTTTAACTATTAGCTTTTAATCTATTAACCTATTATCATAATGTGAATGACCGGGTCAGCTGATGGAGACACAAAGGCACAGCGCTGCGGATTAGAAAATTTATTTATTTAATTGATAGTCCTTGTAGCGGGGAAAGAATCTGATGTCCAGTCCTTCGGGGGAGGGAAAACCAGGAGTGACAGGCGTTGTGTGAGGGAAGGAAATCCAGACCAGGTGCAGTAGACACTCTCTCCTGGGTCAGGGATGAATGACCCTCTCCTTTCCGTAACGGTCTGTGCTCAAAGGGAAAAAAGATACAACAGTTAGCGGGCAGGCAGGACTACGAGGTCGTTTCAACAAGACAGCAAGCCAACACTAACTGTTGCACACTCAACGATCCAGCGAAGACCAGCTGTTCCTCGCAGGCTTATGAAGACCAGATGAACAGCCACAGGTGTGGGCAATCATCCCCTCAGGAACAGCTGACCCACGGAGGACATCAAGGAACATCACGCCCAGGACCACAGGCCAGAAAATCAAAACAAAGAAGGGAGGGGGAGAGAGCGAGCGGCGACCCAAACTTCTCAGGATGCAACCGCCGAAACTCCCGAACCATCCCTGGGTCCAGAATGTCCGACTGAGCCACCCAGAGAGGACTGGTGCAACAGGCTTCACTTGAGAGACATGAAACACGTTACGGACACGCATAGTACGAGGCAACTTCAGCCGCACCGATGCTGGATTGATTACAGAATCGATCACAAAAGGAGACAGTTTCTTGGATTCGGTACAAAGTGGAACATGTCTAGTAGAAAGCCATACCTTCTGACCAGGTTGATAGTTGGGAGCCGGAACCTGTCGACGGTCAGCCAGACGCTTATTCTGTGCCTTGGTCCGCAACATTGCCGCCCGAATACATAGCGAAATTACCCCATCCAAAGTCCCAGGGAGATCTTTAGTGGCAAGTTCATATCTCAAGTCATCATTTAAACAGTTCAGAAAAACACCTTGAAGGGCCTTTTCCTCCCAGCCAGACTCCACGGCTAGAATGCGAAAAACAACAGAAAAATCAGCCACACTTCTCTTGCCCTGCTTGGAATTAATTAATCTCTGAGCCGCCAACTCCGGGCTTGTCTCCTTATCAAATGCCCCCTTGAATTTATCCAGAAACTCAGTAAAAGATAGA
>VUQK01039940.1:5847-26965 GCA_015106715.1 Bujurquina vittata
CGGCTCGCACATTTAACATGCTGAAACGCAAAAACCCCAGGGGGGGGAAGGGAAGGGTGACAGGGAAAAAAAAAAAAAACACCCTCTAACTTCAGCCTTAAAACCTTCTGCATCAGAGGATAAAAAGCTTAGATCCATCCCATTTAGCCACCGTTCAGATGGCAGCAACACAAACACATGCACGACACAGCAGCACACAGATGCAGAGAACAGAGGGACAGACGGACATGAACACTTCTACATATATGATGGAGAGATTATGAGAAAACTGGTTTGAATAAAAGCCCCAGTGGGACAGAGTCCAACAGAAAGAACTATCCCTAGGAATGAACTGGTACAGCTGGAGCTTAGAGGCCAATGGCATTCTACCCACCACACACACGCTCTAAATAATCCGGAGCCATTACATAACATTTGAAACATGCACTCTGAGTCAAAAGACAGGGAAAAAAAAAAACAAAAAACTAGGGAAGATCATTAATGCATTTTTTTATTATTTATATGGAATAACATGGCTATTTCAAAGACGTTCAGCAATAATAAAGCTTTTTTTTTTAAAAAAAATACCTTCAGTTGATTAATTCTGTGCTGTAGTTGCCTTGACGACTCCTCTTCAAGCTCCCTGCGACATGCCTCCAGTTCCCGCGCAGAGACTCCCTTCAGCTCCTACAGCAGGCACGTGCATTTATTTAATACCATAACACGCAGTTAGTCAGAAGGTCAAAATTTTAGTGCTTTTGAGTCAACAAAAGCCAAATAAACACTCCACACAAAAACCATTATAAAGGATCAACAATGAGCGTAGTCTCTTCACTAATGGGCTTTTAGAACCACTGAGACAAGAACTGACAGGCAACCATTATAACAACTCACAATTTACAGAAGGGGATGTTCATTCACCCCATTTTAAAAAAGGATTTGCACACACGCACACACCTGCAGCTGGACTTGGTGCTGTTTGATTAGTTGCTCTTTTTCAGCGGTGTAGGTTTGCAAGAGCTCCTGCTGAACACTGGTGTGTTGCTGGTCAAGCTCTAAAACCTGAAAGGGATACAAAAACAAATAATTGTTTCTAATCATTAAAACAAAGCAGTAACAACACGCCCGGTAACAGAATGGTGACTTGTCCAAGGTGTACCCAGCCTCTCGCCCTATGGCAGATGTGATAGGCCCCACACCCTCCACAGTAGAAGAAAATGGATTGATCGACTGCCGGCATTAAAACATCTTAAAAGGGATACTAACAATTATAACCAATTTATGACATTATAGTTTCAGTGACTGCTCTATCACCGAAGCAATATTGCTCAACTGTATAGAGCACAATATATGATTTTTAAGCAAGGACCACCTGTTTGTAGCTTGCATGTTTCGGGGTGGGGGTCATTAAAATTGAAGAAAATCTGCAATTATATATCGTTTTGTTGACATTAAAACCTACCCATAATGAGCTGGTACTCAGATATTTGGTTTCAATATGTTGGAAAACCAAACAATGTAGTTTTGATGATTGGACATGTACCTGGTGCTTAAGAGTTTCCAGGGCTTTGCAGTGTTCAGTATCCAAGGCCTCCTTTTGAGCAGCTAGTTCAGACTGTAAGAATAAATCATGAAAATAAGTTATTCTTTTGCAAAAGTCTTTTTTTGTATCAGTTTGACAGAGGACGCTACTCATCCTTTCTCACTTTGTGAACATGGCTGAGCTCTGCTGCCATGGCTTTAAACTTCTCCATGTGTACATGAGCCAACTCTTTCCTCAGTTCCTCCCTGATGGACAGCTGCTCTGCAGCATGACGCTCCATTAGCTGCTTATGTTGTGAATTCAGGGAAATTAGCTCTTTACGATGTTTCTCTTCAAGCTGAACCTTTTCAACATGTAGTTTCTGATTATAGAAGACAAAAAAATATTCAAAAGCACATACAAACCAAGAAACTGGGTATTTATTTATTTCCTTGGTTTCTGTCTCCTTACTTGCACTTCTTTCAGGTAAGTGGCCTCCAAAGTATCCATGTTACTCAGCGTCCTCTTTTCTAGTTCATCATTATTTCTTTGACGTTCAAGGTCTTCCTTTTGTTTGAAATAGAGGGCTGCTTCCAAGGCAACAAGCTCTGCATTACGCTTAGATTCAAGCTCAGCTGTTGTAACTGCAAGCTGATCTTTGTGACTGTGGCAGAGTGAATCTAGTTCTGCTTTGTGTTTGGCAATGAGTGCGTCCATCTCTTTGGAGTGTTTGTTCAGTAGTGTTGCTCTCTCATATTCCAGCTCAGCTTTACAGTTGCCCTTTAGCTCTGCCACAGACACTTCATATTTATCAATTAAAGGCTGCTCTATTGCTGCCTTTTCCTCTTGGAACCTGAATAACAACAGTAAAAAGTACCCAAACTGTTAAAAAACAAGAATTTAAATAGGTTTGGAGAGAATTTCTAAACCATGTTTCTGCTTCTGATTTACCACCATGTGTCCCAAGCTAATGCACAGTATTGCTTGCAGACTCCCACAGAAGCACAGCAAGTGAAATTTTAGTCTACAGTGTGTAATTTATTTGCACATAAAATTGCCAATTTTATAATAGTTTTTCATTACCTATACAACTGAAGCCATATCAGTTTGGTCATGTATAAAATTACAGCAATTCTGGGACACCATTTCTCAAGTATTGAGAATATTATGTGCTACAGCATTCTCAGAGATACCAGGATTTTCCTGCTGGGACTGTTACCTGGAGCAGTAAAGTGGACATTTATCTTTTTAAAATTTTGTAGAGGAGATATGATATGGAAAAACTTACTTATGCGCCATCAAAAAAAAGTATATACATATATATACAATAAGCACGGGACAAAATGGCTCGCTTACAAACTAATGGAAGCACAAAGAACTCTGTTATTAAGCGGTTTGGCATTACAAAACTGATCTAAACAACCTCCGAAGCAGCACAGTACATTAGTCTGACTCCAGGTTCCACAACCTCAACTACAAATCAACACTCTTGATCTCATAAAGATCTCACCTTTCTTGGGCTTGGCACAAGCGTGTCTCAACATGCTCATGAAGCAGCTCTTTAAATTCTACAGATGTACAGTCAGTTGTCTTTTGCAGCTCTTCACTGTAATGGGCCTCCACTCTCTGTTTCCACACCAGAACGTGTGGGCCTAAAAGACAAACATAGTATAAACTGATGGAGAACCAAAACATTAATGTGTTCAATATGCAAAACATGTGATCTAGGTAGGAGATGCAATTCACCAACATTTGTATTTATATATATATATAAAAAAAAATTTGAGTCCTGTAGATTCTTACGTTTATCCTTTTCCAGTGCATCTTGAAGAGACTTCATCTTCTCCTCCTCGTGAAGTGCTTTTTCAAGGCGTGCCTGTTCCTTCGCCATCTCCTTGTCATGGTCTGACTTCAGGACAGAGATCTCCGATTCATACTTCTCTTGCTCTTTTTTCAGCTTGCTCATATTCTCCCGCGCATGATTCTTTTCCATTTTAAAAGCTTCTTCATGGTGAGCAAGCTCCTGTTTCATAGTTGGAAGGAACATATTGTTACTAAATTAAAGTTACCCACATGTGCTGCTCAGTTTGAAAGAGTATGAAGGAACATGGAAATACCTTCATGGTTTGGATCTCAGCATCATGCTGGTTGGTGAGGGCAGCCACTCTGTTCTCCAGGATGTAGATGATGGTCATTGCTGTCTGCAGCTCCTCAGTGTGACACCATATCCTGTGTTCGACTTCAGCCTGATTACAACCACAAAAAATATATATAAATAAATAAATAAAATCACTATTATAGGCCAAATGATGCAATCTTAAATTTGTTCTCTATTTTTTCCTCACCTCAACCTGCATCGCCGCCTCAAAACGAACTCTGGTAAACTCTAAAACAAAGATATTCAAGTTCACAATTTTGTAACATGCACACACAAATTTCATAAAAGTATGCGAAGGACCTTGCAGATGGCCGTCAGAAAGTTTGGCTCTGAGTTGCTCAAGGTCCAAAGCGTGACGAGTCTTCATCTCCTGCAGTTCTTCATAGTAATGATCAGTAAGGTCTAACCGCATCTGATATGCAAATTACAATATACAGCAAGTTAATCAAAACTTAAAATAATCAATTTAACTAGAAAAAGCATTTCCTGAAGAAAATGCTACTGTGAATGCGTGCAGCTAAAAGGTCAGAGCAGAAATGCTAAGAAATGCTTTGAACCACTTACATGCTCCACAAATTACTTTGAAGTATTATCAGCCAATCAGAATGCCCCTAAGCGCTTTGATCTGCCAACTGAAAATGCAGGCACTGTGGCAGAGCCCTGTTGAATTTGCCTCAGCACGCCTGTCGAACAAATGCTTCTAAATCAAAATCCGTAGCGCCTATCAAAATTATTTTTGAACTGTGAAAGGAACGGCTCTAAACAGTGGTGTTATTTTTATTTTCCTGTGTTCACAAATGAAGTCACTGGAGCAGTTTCAAAATGGGGGCTCGTTTTGGGTTTTGAGAAAACCCTCTCTTAAAAATTACTATAGGGGTGGATGGAGGAGGAGGAGGATTACTGTCTCTGCTTGAACCCTCACAGTTCGAAAAGTTTACATTTGTCAGAGTTGACAGACACATTATTTGAAAGAAGAGAACCAGCTCTACGTTTTGATGGTGAAATGATGGCTGGATGGTGTACGCTGTGGACACAAAAGCAGTTTAGAGAGACATTTTTCAGCTGAAAGATTTGAAGCCATCCACTCTGAGTTTGGAATGCACACTCTAGAGAATCTGAAAACGTCCTTAAACAGTCACTGTTCATAAACCATAAAAGATATCAACACACTAAGTGACACCTGAATAGCCGAAGACCATGGCTTCCTTTTAAAGCTTGAATGGTGTCTCTAGCTGAAAGTATGCTGAAGTTATGCAAGCTCAAAGCTGAATGAATTTCAAGAATTTTTGAAGAATTCCCCATTCATTTTGAATGGGGCAAATAATTCATAAAAAGCTAAATATTTCAAAAACCACAGACATTATGAACCGGAGGAGGAATTGCATAAATGTCCTGAAAAAGGTAAACGTTTTGAAACCAGAATGGTTTCTGTAGCATAAACGTAGCTGAAGTTATTAGCACTTAAAAAATGGGCTATAATAAATAATAAAAATAAAGATACAACAACAATGCTGTGAATGCCCTTCCGCATTCACAGAATAAAGATACAACAACTATACTGTGAATGCTTCACTGCATTTTATTCACAGAATAAAAGCTTGAACATCTAAGTTGGTGTCTTACCTGCTGCATCTCTTCCTTAAAGGAAAGAGTCAAAGAGGATTGCAGAGAGGAAAGGTCCATTGTGTGCTTTGCCTCCAGCTGAAGCCTCAAACTGTCAAGCATTTCCTGGATGAGGCAAGGAAACAAAGCCTCCCAATCAATTACATTTAATGTGCATCAGCTTCAAATGTAAGTGCTCCCACTTAACATGTGAATATCTTACCTTCTGTTTCTCCAGCTGAACAGTATCAGAGGAAACATCCTTATCCCCTTCAGCTTGACATTGAGACAGAGCACTTAAACAGAGACCAAAGAATTGAATATTCACCCGACATTTGCAGTGTGTATATATAGTGTGTATATGTAGTATAAATTTTATTTTTATATCCAGACAAACTGAGATACCTGTCATTTGTAATTTTAAGCAGAGAGTCTTCTAAAGCGCCTTCTACCAGCTTCAGCTGGAGCAGAGCAATTTCCTCCTTGTAGCTCTCCTCTGTCGCATGCAACCGCTTCTCAAAATACCTAAGGTAGGGTGAGGGTAAAACATGCACGTATGTATAATACAGTGGACAACTAAAGCCATTTGAATGAAAACCATAATTCAGATATCAGTTTACACTAAATGTTAATATTGCATGTGTTTCCAGATGCTTGCTTGTACTGATACCTCCTCAGGCTTTCCAGCTCAGCCTCGTTTTGTTCTTTAATTTCTCGTTTCTGTTCATTAAACTCCATCTTTAGGCGTTCAATATCTTCAACACAAGATGAGCGTGCTAGCAGCTGCTCCTTAAGCTCTGTAAAACAATGAAGTAGACAGGAAAAGCCCAGAACACAATAAGCCAAAATATACTTTATCATTTTCTATTCTTCTGTAATTTAAATCCCTAAGAACAGGCCTTGCTATCAAAGTTTAACGTGCATTTCTGTCTTTTATATTTTGCATGTGGTTGGTCTTAACTATCTAGAAATGCTGTATATGGGGGGAAAAAATAAATGCAAGTGTCAGCTTGGCAGGCTTAGTCTTACCACCCAACTCCTGACGACTAGTCCTCATGCTCTCCAGCTGGGTCCACAGTTGACTTAATTCCTGCTCTGAGCTCTGTTTGAGCAAGGTCTTCTCCTCCTGCAGCCGCAAAAGCTGGTTGGTAAAGGTTGGTAAACAGGAAATGTTTATGAAATTTAAAAATGATCCATCACGACTTTAAGATATAAATGTTTCAAAGTAACTTCTATATTAATAATCTAACATTTGAAATGTATGGGTTCTAAAAGACTGAAAAATGAATTGTATAATGTGAGACTTAACACTTAGATGGGTTGCAGTTTAAACACAATCATGTCCCTTTTCACCTCTGGTTACAGTTGATTATTATTGCTCTAACTGCGGGGAAAGTCCCCACTGATGCAGGCAGGGCATGAAATCTGATGATGTTTAGTTCATTTAAAGTCCACTTGAATTTTTTTTCTAAATAATTGATTGACACACACACAAAAAAAACAAAAAAACAATGTGGACCTAAACTGAAGTGGGACATGCCAGAGAACCTCTGTAATAAACTAACCTCTTGATGCAGTTGCTGCTCCTTCTCCTGTAGGTGGAGGGCTTGCTGCTCTTTCTCCTGCAGCAATGTCTTATGAGTAGAAACTTCCTCCTCCAGGGAACCTATTCGGCATTTGAAACATAGCAATCAGAACACAGTCAGTACCATCATTCATTACTATACATATTCCAGATTCCAGACTCAAAATGGATTTCGAGGACTGTACAGTCTTTATGGAAGTATGTAGTGTTGAAGAATATGGGGATTAACTGTAGAAAATTGACTCACAGACTGCAGCATCTTTCTCAGCCAAGGCTCGTTTTAACTCCTCTAGTTTCTGGGTCTGCTCTTTACTGGATGTTTGGAGTTTCTCCAGTCTGGCTAGTGTCTCCTGTAGCTCTGACTGGTTCTGGGACAGAGCTTCCTGAGCTTCAGTAAGGGCTTTATTGGTTTCAGTGAGGGAGGCCTGGGTATTGGTTAGTTCAGCCTGGGTGGCAGTGAGGCTGTTCTGGATCTCTGAGAGGGACATTTGAAAATTCACCTGCATGGTTTCAGCATCTTTCTCCCACTGCACTCTGAGATCCTGAGGGAAGGAAAAAATAAGGCCAAAATGAAGCAGAACAATACCACATAGTGACAAGGTCCTGCATATTTTTAAAAGCCAGAATCTAAAGTGATAAAATGCAGCTTTTATATTAAAAAATAAAATGAAAAAAAAAATTATGAAGCTTGACCTGTATATCTTTGACCTGCTTTTCATCCACTGAAGCCCTCTCCTGAGCAACACGAGTCTCCCACTGCTCCTTCAACTCTTCTGAATATACATAAGAAAAGATTAAATAAAATTCATTGAAAACTGGACAATTAAATCCAGCTTCTACTAAAACAAAACCCAGTTAACGAATGAAGATCATTGAGCATCATGTGTGTAATCACCCATGTCTCGTTGGTGCAGCTCATGCAGCCTCTTCTGTTGTTCCTGGTTCTGCTTCTTGATCTGATCCAGTTCTGACTGATGGCGAGCCTGCAGGAGTGCAGTTTCTTTGTCAAATTTCTCCTGTAGAGAGGCCTGAATCTTTATAAGAGTAGACGCCTGCTCTTGTTCCAAGTTTACTTGAGAGTAAACTTCAAGATACGACTTGTGGGCTGTGGTCAGGCTCAGATGCAAGGCTTCAAGCTCAATAGCTTTTTGGGCCTAGAGGACAGCAACACATTTTAACTGATTTTTAAATTAAATGGGGGGGTGGGGGTGGTAAAAGAGTATTTTACAAAAGGAGGACACTGACAATGTTACAGGCTGTGCATCTGCATATAATGTACCTGAACCTGCTGCAGTTCAGCCTGGTGAGCGGCCTCCATGCTCTCTCTCAGCTCCAAGGACACCTCAGTCCTCAGCTGGCTGACTACCTCATCGTGTTTGGCATTAAGCTTTGAGATCACCCGCTCATGCTCACGTTCAGTTACCTATCACGAAAACAGCCAGTAAAAGCTAAATATACAGAAAATAGTAAAAGTCTTAGAGCAATTCACTCTGAAATTGCAATGAAACGCCACTTGCTGATACCTGTTTGATTAGGCTGATCTGTCGCTTCTGCTCTTCCTCCATACTAGCCTGCTGCTTCAGCAGCTCTGTCTCCAGGTGAGCATTCAAGTCAGAAATCTAAGGAGTAATGCAGATGATTACTTTAACAGCAAGTACTAATAATTCCAACATTTAATCTGACTCCATTACAATTCTAACAGCAGTTTGTGAATCACACCTCCTGTTGATGTTTCGCCATCAGATCTTTTATTTCCTGCTGATGAGATGCCTTCAGCTTTTCTGTAGCCTCCACCACAGCCTGTGCCTGCTTCTCCAGTAGAGCCTTCACCTCTTCTTCCTTCTCCTTCATCTGCTCCTCCAAAAGATGCCTTACATCATATAGTTCTTTCTCCTTCTCCTGTTTCTCCTCTTCCCATTTTTCCCTCACTTCAGTCAACTGCAAACATGATTTTGTAAGTTAATCACTGAACAATAGTATTTCAAACTGATTTACATTGAAATTGTGGCACATCGCCTCTCACCTCAACATCCTTGGCTTTTAGCAACTGCTCGAACTGTTCAAGTTCCTCCTCAAGAACTTGTTCCATTTTTTTAATCTGTTCATCCATTTCTTCTTCTCTTTTACTGTGCTCCTCCCTTTCCTTCACAGCCTGAGCCTCAGCCTCCACTGAACAAGTCAGCTTTTCTCTCAGACAGGAGATCTGAGACTCCAGCTCATTCTTCTCCTTTTCAGCACAGTGCAGACTGTCAAGGCTCTTCTGCAGCTCCTCCTGTAGTCTCTCTACCTCTGTTTGGACATTTACAATCTGAATACGTGTTGTTTCAAGCTCCTTTAAAACTGTATCGAACTCTGTAGTCTTTTGACTCAACAGGGTTGATGCAGTTTTATGCTCAGTTTTTGTCTCCTCTAGTAGTGCCATGAGATGCTCACACTGGGCCTTGAGAAAAGGAAGACAGGGAAATGGTCTTAATCATTCATAAAATAATTTTTTCATCAAGTCGAAGTCCATATCAAAGTCTTTTAGTACAAATATTACTGCTGCTACAGCAAAGCATCAGCTCTGTCACAACAAATTTGGTTAAGAAAAAAAGGTTAACTGTTCAGGAACCTATTATTCTAATTATAATTAAATGCATTATAATTATTGTACACTTATTATATTGGCATTATTATTGTACTACCCTACCTGTAGCATTTGGAGATGGCTGTCATCTCTGAATTCTGGGTTCTCTGAGTCTGCAGTCTGCTTTATCTCCTGCAGAGATGATATGAGCAGCTCCTGCTGTTTTTGATGAGACCAAAATGCAGTTTCCTCCTCTTCCTTCAGCTCCCCCACTAGTTTTTCTTTCTCATCTAGTGGCAAGGTAGCAGACATGTGCAGGGAAGTTTCAGCAGTGATTTCAGTTTCCTTTACTGTCCACATTACTACATTCTCCTTTTTCCATTCTTCTGATAAGGCACTGAGTTTGCTCTTAAGGCTGTCTTGTTCGTGGGCTTTCAAGTTCATCTCCTCCTCATATTGTCTCCTCTTCTCCTTTTCTTCATCAAGCTCCAGGAGAGCTTCTTTAAGTTCTTCTGTTACTTGAGCCCACCTGAACAGACATAAAACCGTATATCAATTTACACTAAGATATAAATTTTAGCCCCAGTAAACTAGCTTTTATCCAAATATTTGTTGTTCTAAAGTAGTCGTCTATTTAAAATCCATTTTAATGTTAACATTTTTCAACAACCATCTTTAAATCACCATTTTAAAAAGCTGGAAAATATTTAATCTGATTTAATACAGGTATGTAATTTACATTTAATGTTTCCTTTAGAAGTAAATCTTACTGTATTTACACAATAGCACTATCATTGTTAGGTAAAGAGAGCAGAGTTTTCAGAATCAGAGCAAAGACTTGGGATTAGCCATTTAATGTCATTAACTTCATTACCTGCTCCTTGCCTCCTCTAGCTCTTCTGCACTCTTGATTACTTCCTCCCTTAGCACATTCAAATCCCTCTCCTTAAGGGCCAGCTCCTCACGGAGCTCCTCACACTGCTGACTCAGCAGTTCTTTTTCCAAGTCAGTGTCCTCAAACTGCTGCTCAGACTTTTCACCCATCTCCATCCCACCACAAGCAGATTTGTGAAGCCACTGAGGGTTGGAATCATCAGCTGGAGAAACGGAGTGTTGTGAGCTACAGATGTTTTGGTTGTTGTCGTGTTCTTCAAGTAGCCGATTTGAAATTGACAATAGAGGCTCATCTCCAAACACCTCACTGTTAAGCTCAAAACTGAAGAGAAGCACAATGAAAAAGTGGAATAGACTAATGATAAATATTCTAAAATAACTGATGAAGTTCATATGCAAAATAAACTTGTAGATAGTGCAACAATAATAGCTGCTCTCACCTGCGGTCTGCAGAGATGTCCAGTTGACTGCACTGTTCAAAGCTTTCATTTACCATTGAAGATTGCGAGTGTGCAAGGGGAGCTGAAGACAAGTATCGCTCCATCAGAATATCTCCAGGCGCCGATTCATTCAGAATGACATGATCAACTCCACTTTCCAGATTATCCTCATCTATGCTGGTGGTCTGATCACAGCTAAAACCGGCTTTTACCTGGTTTTGCCAATTCTTAGACAGTTTGAGTCCCATTACCTCTTCCTCTTTGAATTTTAGTTCTTTCTCTCTCTCATTTAAGAGCTGCCTGACTTGCTCGACCTCCTCTCTGTGCTCCTCTTTGAGCCTTTTCATCTCCTCTTCAAGATTCTGAAAACAAATGGCAGAGTTAGCAAGCTCCTCACTATATCTCCGCTCAGTATCTTCTTCCTCTTGAAGCCTTCTCCTGAGTTCCAGCAGTTCTCTGTTGAGAATCTCTTTCTCCTCTTTGTGTTGCTGCATTTCAAGGCACTGACTTTGGAGTTGGGTTAACTGGGTGTGGAAGTTTTGCAGTTCTACTTCCCTCTCTTTTTGCTCTTCTTCTCTTCCTTGCTTCTCCTTCTCCAGTAAAGAAAGCACATGCTTGTTTTTCTCCATCTGCTCTGCTAGTTCAGCATTTAGTTGCTGACTGTTTTTCCTTTCTTCCTCCAGCTCAGCTCTCAGCTTGCACAGAAGAGTTTCTACATCAGTTTCATCTTCAGCATCTGACTGGGAGCCAGAACTTGCACTTCCTGATCCCTCTAACGGTACTTCCTTATGACTGATGTTTGGCTCTTGGGAGAATGGTTCATGGCAAGGCTGCTGAATATTAAGGACTTCAGCTCCTGACAGATTTTTGATACGCAGAAACTCCACACTGGCCTGTGTGACAGATAAGAGGATATGCAAGCACAGTTGTTGTGCATGAGCAATGAAGTGCAAATCATACTCCTGAAGCATAGCCACATATGGTTTGATTGGCACTTACCTGCTGGAGCTGCCTTTGCAGTGCCTGAATCTGTCCAGCAAGTGACTGTGCCTCCAGCTGTACCTGGTCTCTACTGGCCAGGGCCTCCTGCAGGTTGGAGCTGAGTTTGGCAATTATTTCATTGCGCTTCTCCACAGCCTGTTGTAGCAGCTGTAAAGAGGACAAAAGTATTTGTCAGTCTGATGAGCAATCACATACATAACTTCACATACTTCACATTATGTATTGTGGAACGCACTTTCAAGGGTACAGCATGCAGTTATATAGTTAATGAATTTTCTTTTTTTTTCCCCTGTATGGCTGCCCAGAAAACAGACTAAATTCTTGTCTACTTCATAACAAGCAATTTAGATGCAAACTGAAAGTCCACATCCCGATTGAAAAAGTCAAACCATTAACCTACACTATTAGCAAGATGTTATATAAAGAGAAATGGCCCTAAGTTTGAGATTTAAATTTGAAGTGAACATGTGAAACACTATGTGGCACTATTTCAGGTCCTAAACATTTGACAAACATTCTCAGGAACCAAAGACACCCACCACATTCCTCTACGTACAAACCTTCATATTACACTAACTCTGCTGCATTTTCAGTTCAGAGCACCCAAGCAGCCATGCAGAAGAGGAGGCTTGTTACAATCCCCATGGGAGGGTGATGACATAGAAATTCAAACAGTCTTCCTAACATGCATAGCAATACCATAACAAGATTTTCATTGTCTTAGTGGGCAAACAAAGCATCAAGACAAATCAAACACATCCAATTACAATGTACACAGTGTAGCTGATTTACATAACTGTTAAGTGCTCGGTTACGGAATGTCAATGCAGACCTTAAGAATATAAGCCCAAGTAGATTGTAGTATTCCGACAAACCCATTTTGCTTTCAATTTCCAGTTAGACTAAAGCCCAGCTGAGTTTAACATGATAACAAAGTCAATCAAACTGCTTACTCTAGAATCACTGAGTTATGCCATACAAGACATAGACTTGCAAATATCCTCTGCACTAATAGATGCAACTCTTGCCACTTAGCAGCCACTTGGAAACAGCTTCAGGCTGCTAACATGAGCTAATAAGACAAAGCCTTTTATCCTATTAATCCAATCGTCACCAAAACATGGGGGAGGAATGTTTACAGAACCACAGGCAATTCTGATAAACTTAAACATTCGATGTTTTGAGTGTTTTATACCACTCGTTATATTTCTACTGCTCATTCCAGAGTATTGATATGGTCAAAGTCTCTGGCAAATGTAGTTACATCCGCTGTTTTCTTAGCATTAATGGATTACGCTCCTAGTTCTATTTCTCTAAAGAGAACTGGCTCTATGGGGAACCAATGCATGGTGTTATGAAGTTCTCTCTGATTTCCAGCCAGATTTCTTAAGTCACACACATAAAAGTCTGATATCTTATGTCAATGTCCAGTTACTGGCTTTTTATACCTTGAGCTGCTCTTTGCCAGTAAGTGCAGCTATCTCCTCTTCTCTGAAGTCTTCCACAGGGGACCGGCTTTGCTCCAGGGTGAGAGGCTGATCCTTCTGTTCATTCTGCTGAACCTCTGGTTTTTCTAACATTTGAGGCTCCTAGAGGATTAAAAAGTATTAGAATTAAAGTCTAATTTTACCAATGTCTACAAAAGAAATGTCAGGACAAACCGCATGTGCCACAAGTTTCTACATTTGACATTACATTTTACATTTAATTTCGTCAGTACTTTCCTCAGCATTTACGTGTACTTAAAAAAAAAAAGGCGAGTAAATAGTGTCACAGTTAATCCTGACCAGGTTGCCATGACAACATACCCTACAGGCAATGTGATGGTTAGTGACCCATTTCTGTAATGTATGTTTACAGACGGGGGGCATAGACCACTTGCTAAAACATACAGTAAATAAACAAAATTAGACACATACTGGGGGGCTGGGGAGTGTGAGCATGAACAGACAATAATAATCTTATGTTCCCTAAATATTAAAATTTATTTAGTGTTAGTAACTCCATTACTGATGAGTTCTCTATGCAATCAGTGTCATACCTCATGGTTGGTGTTGTTAGGCTCTGTGGCACTGGCTGATGGAAGTTTAGCTTGTTCTACGTGGTGGTCTTGCGTCGAGTGTTCATTCTGCGAGACAACCTGGCCCTTCCTCTTCTGCGTCTTTTTCGCCGTCCCCGCCCCGTCGCTTTTCGCCCGCTTCTGTCTGAAACTAGCAAGCTGCGCAGGAAGGATAATGAAAGGTAGATGGATACATACGTCAGCACCACCGAGCACCACCACACTATCAGCATGGTGAAGCTCAAGCGTTAAAGGAGAATTGGGACAAGAGTCCAGATTTATGTCCTCAAAGTCAAAGAAATATATACAAAATTAATCAAATTATTCTGAAGTCATCATGTGAACTTCATGTACAGTTGGTGATAGTCCACGGCGTAGAAAGGAAAATCCCTTATGATGAGTCGGTTATGCAGCAGAAAAAAGAAAAAGGAGCCCAGACGTAGACCAAAACTAAAGTCCAAAATAGACTACACCATAGCCTGACAAGGTATCCAAGTTCAAAATGAGGTGAGGAAGCTAAATACTCTCAAATCTCCAGAGAACCAAAACAGGCTGATGAGAAGTGCAGATTTTAGTGACACACAGTGGACAACCTCTCAGCAGACCAGAAACAGAGCAAGGTTTAAAAAAGGGCATATAACTGTCACTTTGTATTTTTCAGCTTGTCAAAGCATCAAAATCAGAGATGCAGCTTTTTAAAAGGTCTCTTAAAGTACTCTGTAGCTATAAAAAGGGAAAAATATCACGAAGCAAAACCTGAGATGATTACCTGTCATCCACAGTAAAAAAATATAACTAAGCTGCAGTATTTACAATTAAGCTACAATATTTAGGTTGAATTCCAGAGGGAACAATTTAGTAGAAATTAATCTCAGGCAGTTTGACTGCAACACACCCTCTCCTATTTTCACTGCCTCGCTCTCATGGCCTGTCTCCCTCTTCTTAAGCAGCTTAAATCAGATTATAGCTCACATTCTGACAGAGACCCTCATAGAGCTTTCCATCAATATCTGACAGCAATCATTGACTTCCTTTCTTGCTGCCGGTTAAACCTGTCCATTCTTCCTTATCAGGCCAGTTGCTCTACTGTCCAGATGTAGATCTTGCAGTCGGACGCCAACAGTGCAGTCAGCCCAAACTTTCATCCTAAAACTCGCTCCCAAAGCCAACATACGAAGCAGAGGGATCCACAAACTCTGAATACAGGATGGCATGTGTCTAGACTAAAGAAAGAGGGTGGAGACTGGGACATGCATTCACACAGAGAGGAGGAGACAGAACTCTATGTGTGGCAAGCAGCACTGGAGTGTGCATGCTCAATTCAATTTGAGAATACATGGCCCTGGGAGACCTACTTGTTGCTTTATGTGATGACTCACAAGCATGATGCATAACAATGTGAGTGCATGTGCATAAAACCTTATTCTGATCATGTTACTTGACTACACTGCCACATTGTAGATTCTATTTTATACTCCTAGTAGTGTGAAATGCATCCATCACTATACAATCTCTGTCATTGACTTCTGAAAGCAGCCTTTTATAAAGGCAACCACAAAAATGCTTTCCTACCTTAAATTTTTAGCTTTCTTGCTGATCACTTAAACCCCACCCAGCCTACATCTATCACTATTCACTGCCTCCGCCCACCACAAAAAACACCATCACATTTTAGAAAAAGAGCAGGATGAGCTGTGTTTAGCCCAAGGCCACTTCCGCCCTACTGAGACTGACTAACAAGCTGTTTGAAGCTCAGTGTAGTCAAATTAGATGTAAATGGACCACTGAAAGCTGCTACTGGATTCTCAATGTCAACATGAAGAAAGGGTCAGGGCAATCAGCTGTGTCCAACAGGGGTCAGTTTGCTGTCCATACTGGTGACTCCATGAAATGTGTGCCACACTTGCACAAATCAGAGCTTTCTGATGCCACAAACATAGTAAAGGCGAAAGACAGCACTCCATTGCCATAGCAACACCATTCATGTGAGACACAAGCACCACATCCTCCACCTCACCCAATCTCATGGGCACACTGCACCACCTGATGGCCTGCAACTAGCATGACAGCATAACATACAATTTTAGACATTCAGATCATTACTGCAAGCAAACTTTTGTTCAGATTCTGTATTGTTTGAAAGGGTGACTGCAATTATATCATGGTGCAGAAAAAACAGGAGAAAGTCATGATTGAGTGCCCAACACAAACAAAAAGATTAAAATGAAAGAAGAACCATCCACAAACCCACAATCCACTGACACAAATATTTCCCTTTCAGCCATCACCTTCTATACTTACAGACTGACTTTGAGGCATGCTGGGAGATTTCTATAAGGAAAATAAATGTTGCAGCTGAGTAATTGTTAAGACTATGTTTTTTTTCCTAAAATGAGTTCCACCATGAACTTGAGATTGACTACAACATATAACAAATGTAGTCTAAATAGCTACTGAAAAGAGATAACCTAGTATTAAATATCATTTTAAGACTGTCAACACAGGGCAGGCTATTTTGACTACTAGCCCGTTAATAATATGGCTTCTTATTAAAGGGAAAACAGCTTACCATTTCTACTTGTCAACATAAGAGTAGCCATTTTAAAACTGATGAAAAAAAATCAGTTCTTGTACAGTGCTGTGAAAAAACACTTGCACACTTTTTGTTTTTTGGTTTTTTTTTTTGCATATTTGTCACACCTACATGTTTCAGATAAATCAAATTAAAATTCAAGATAACCTGTGTAAAAACAAAATACAGTTTTTAAATGATGATTTAATTTACTTACAGAAGAAAATGCTATCCAAACTGCAATTCTTTATTTTATTTTTTATTTTTTTGAAAACTGAGTTCAATTTTACTAACCACATTTGGGCTTACTGATTACTGCCAGATCTGATGAATCAAGAAATCACAAATAGAAGTAGGTAAAAAGATCTCAAAAGCACACATCATGCCACGATCTAAAGAGAGTCAACAGCTGAGAAAGTCATTGACATCTATCAATGACTTTCTCAGCGGTTTGTAACTCTTTCTCTGGAAAGGGTTACAAAGCCTTTTCTAAGGCTTTGAAATGCAAGATACATTGAGAGCAATTATCCAAAAATGGCGAACACTTGGAACAGGCCTATCAAAATTACAAGAGCCCACTGACAATGGCAGTGGTAGTGTGACAGTCTAGAGCTGCTTTGTTAATTCCAGACCTGGACGACTACTTTGCATTAATGGAACCATGAATTTTGCTCTCTAGCAGAAAATCCTGAAGGAGAATGTCCAGCCATCACTTTGTTCACTGGAGGTCAAATTCACTTGGGTTATGCAGCAGGACAATGATCTGAAATGCACCAGCAAGTCCACCTCTGAACAGCTCAAAGAAAACAAACTGGATTTTTTGGAGTGGCCAAGTCAAAGTCCAGACTTAAATCCGATTGAGATGCTTTGGCATGACCTTAATACAGGCTGTTCATGCTCAACCATTCAATGTTGCTGAATTAAAACAATTCTGCAAAGAAAAGTGGGGTGAAATTTCTCCTCAGCCATGTGAAAAACTCACACAGAGGTAGATTTGGATAACCCTTTTCCTTAATAATGAAATCCTCTAAAACCTGTTTTTACTCTTTACTCTGGTTGTCTTGTTCCATAAACAGGAAGGAGGAAAATCATATTTCCCAGCACTGTGAATAACACTTAGATACAAGTAAACACTATTTGTTTAGAGAGCTTAGGCGGGAGCAGACCAGGAATCGCCACGATTTTAAAATATCCAAGACTGACTTAGTAATTCATTTCGGCTTTGACGGTGTGTTTTAATGCACAGGTAGACCCCCTTCATTGAGCAAACAGATGACGTTGATCTATGTTGGTGAGAGTTTTAATGGCTTGCGAATAATGCTTAACGAGAATTCAATACCGAAATACACCAATTATGTGTCAAAGATGTGCACCTGCACACAGAATAAAGGGAAACTTACTACAAATGTTTAAACAAGATGAAAACTATTTATCACTGTCTATGTAAAAAGCACGCGTGTGTTTACTGCTGAATTATAAGCAACTTATGAAAAGTGCTTTAATTTACCCGCGATTACTCTACTTCATAAATTATATGTTATCGCTTGTCATGTGATACGTCCAGCCGCGGCAAACTGCGCGGCGAGAGCCCAAAGGCAATTCAAGCCCCAACAATCGTGCAGTCATTTAGCCGGTGGGTGTAATTATCAGTGGACAAACGCAAAGCTACGACAAAAGAGTTTGCTACACGCTAGCATTACTATTAGCATGCGTTACATGTTCGCAACAAACCTTAGCTCTTCCAGCTTCTACCTTCCTCCGACGTTCATCTTCATCCATGATGCAATTTATAAATAAAGCCGTTAAAGGTATAGGACATATGTTCCGATTTTACTGAAACGTACGTCAAACCTTCCTTCAAAGAATAAGTTGGCCTTTGAGTAAATCTTTACATGCAACTGTCAATAGACAACATTCAATATGGCCGCCAAGTCAACACAGCTCCTCCCTTATCGAGTTTTCTTTTCCTAACTACCCAATCAAAAACGTACGTTCCTGGCCTTCAGCCAATGAAATTTGCTTGGTTTAAACATAAGTTAACACCACCGCCTACTTTGTCTGTCAGTCAAAACTAGCGCCCAACTGGCCAATTAGATTGCGGTATCAAGCCGCCGAATTTGGATTGACGGCTCTTTTAGCCAATCATAACTAGATAATACAAACTATAACCCTGTCACAGCTGGATGAGGGGTTTCTTATTTAGGAGGCGTTTATAGTGAAGTACGCAGGTTAAAAAAAAGTTAGATTATGTATTTATTTATTAAAAGCAGAACAGCAGCTGTAGATATTTGTATATATCTAAATGGGATTAGCCCGTTTGTAACCAGGTAAAAGTTTTTGACTTTACCCAAATGAGGTGATCATCATCAGTAGCCAGCAGCATCCAACAGAGCCTAAAACTCAAACCCAAATTCAAAAAATCAAAAGACATATATAGCACACAAAAACACACAAATACAAATATATTTCGTAAGGTTTCATTCAATGTTTTAAAGTTCTTTTCACTGTCCCACCCTCACTTTTCTTTGCCAGCACAGGAACCAGACCAAGTAGGTAATGCAAGTCATGGATCAGTCCAGTAGTAAGAAAGAAAGAAAAGAAAAAATGTACCTTGTGTCTTGGCATTAGCAGTAATGCATACTCCAAATCATTTGGAATTGTATCTAGAGTTGGATCATTGAAGGCAGGAGTCTTAGGAGCTGAAGGATTTGAAAAAAAATTAACATAAAAAAGATATCAAAGTTGAATGTGTCTGTATAGGAAGCTGTAGTGGGCAGGTGGATGCATTTTTCAATGCACTGTGGTGAAAGCAGGACTACTAGCCTTTTGTGTTTCAAGCTATAATATTTATTCATACCCACTTAAAGTCAGACAAAGAGCTTAGAGCTTTTTAATCAGTGTCTGTAGCACATGGTTAATTTGTGAGAAATCATACAACACTTCTGTGAAGGAGCAGCATTTGTTAGAGGATCTAAACAGACCTTGCACATGGAGAGGGTCACAAAGATGCCACCAGTTGTATTTCATCAGCGCTCTACAGCCATCTTTGCTGCCTCCACTCAGGTCCATCAACCAGCCACCACTCTCCTCTTCCTGCCCTCTCTACCACCACATGTAATCCAAAAGACTGTGAGACATTCAGCACTAATCTCAAAAACACTCAAATGCCCCAGATCCTTACTCTGTTTCTATTTGGTTTGCTAAGTGTATTTAATTTTCTCCTCCTGGTGCCTGACCCAAATTGACCCACACTGAGTGCAAGATTGCATGAATCAGTTAAAGTGCTCTGGTAAGCTCCCGAAGTAAAATCATATTCTCTGATCTTCTGACCCACTTGTATTATGCTATTATTCCAAACTAAATGTGTCATGTGTATTTATTGAGGCATTATTACATGTAAACAGACACATGAAAAAACAAAATGTTACAGGACATGGATTTTGCCTAAATATCCTTTGCAAAATGTGTTAATCTATAAAATTATGGATTATACATCAGAAAAAGGAGAACCCACATTATAGTTTCACCTCGGGCAACCAGCACAGCACCCTGTGTCAGCTGTAGATTCTTTAGATTCTTCCACTTCAGCCCTACCCTGACACATTCACAGAGGGAGTGTAACAGCAATATTTAAGCCTTGTATACCTACAGTATGTTTTTTGTATTTAACATGGTAGAATTTGATGTTGACACAAAATATCCAGCTGCATTATAATGCACAACATGATGCATAGGAACCTCCTATGACCCTGTCACCACCTAATGGCCTCAGTCACTGTGCTGCTCACTCTGTGCATCTTGAGCAGTACACTATATTGCCAAATGTTTTCACTTACTCATCCCAATCATTGAATTCAGGCGTTCCAAACATTTCCATGGTGCATAAAACCAAGCACCTATACATGCAGACTGCTTCTACAAACATTTGTGAAAGAATGGGTCGCTCTCTACATTGTTTACCAAATTGTAATTTTTGCCTTGATAAAGTCATAAATCTTAATTTCTAGGACAGTTACCAAAGGTACAATGTTTTTGTAAGACCTGGTCTCATAACAAAGAGTGATGCTGTGCATTATTGTCACCATGGTTCTGTCCTTAGAGCAATCACGACATCATCCTCCAATCAGCAATCCTCCATGTCCACCAGGGATCAGGGGTGACATCTATCCAAGAAGCATATGCAGAGCGACATCTACCTTCATTACACCATGCAACATTACCTGTTAGCAGTGGCAGGCCGTCAGGGCCTGCAAGGCCTTCTCTGCAGGCTTAAAAAATATCTGAATCATATTAATTATATTTTTTCCATCAGTTCTTGTTAAATAATTCCAAATGATCTGTACGGTTCCTTTTCCCATGGTCGCGCTGTTTCCAGACGTGTATTTTCATATCAAAGCCAAAACCAATCACATTTCAGCCATCATTTGTTGGTAGGGTCAAAGAAATCTGCCCGGAGGCCTTCAGAATCACTTCTGCAGGCCTCTGTAGCATAAAATAAGCGTCTGCCAACCTGTTGCTTCAACCAATCAGATTTTGATTTGGTCGCACCAGCGCCTTCTCGAAGGCGTAGGTGTTGTCAGCATATTCATACACTTTGATTGGATAGTCAGAGCACGTACTAGCGAGACCTAGCAAACTGCGTCTGTAGCGAGCTGCACAAGCAAAAATATAGTTGTGTTGATTTTATATCTGTTTTGTCAACCCACAATGGCTGAAAGAGGAGAAGAAATGGGTTTGGT
>VUQK01039942.1:0-14987 GCA_015106715.1 Bujurquina vittata
TATGAAAAATTATTTCTTATCCGATTACTTTAATTGATGGAATAATCGATAGAATACCCTATTACTGAAATAATCAATAGTTGCAGCCCTGTTTGTATTCACAAAGCCATAGTAAAACATTAGTTTTCAGCACCAGTGGAGCTGTGAAAGGCCTTCAAGAAAAAGCTACAGGCGGCTGATATTCCAATATTGGAAATGCTTTTAGCAGCTGATCGATAAAACATCTGGATTGTGATTTTTTTTTGTGTATGCTTTTTACGCGATTTCTGCAAACCCATTAGTAGAAGGAAAAAGCACTCTCGTTAAATGCATGCTATAAGTGTAACTCTTCTGGATTATATTCAATAATGATCACTATCATTAAGGAATGATTTAGAGTTCTGCATCGGTCCTACGTACATAACTAACACGTACCTCGAGAAATATAACTACATGTACACAAAGACTATGATTACTGCCTTGGCTTCAGAGGTGCTTTCTGGTTACACACGTGTGCTCCGTCACTTAATTAACAAGCAGGAGCAGCATTTAGCAGTTAGCATTAGCTTGCTAATTAGCATTAGCAGAAAACCACGCCGCGTGCCACTCCGGTCAGCTAAGAACAGGGAGCCAAAATTGGACAACAGTAGATCCAAAAATGTTGCCTGGTTAGATGAGTCTTGATTTTTGCCTAAAAATTCAGATGGTAAGGCCAAAATATGGTTTTAACAACAGGAAAGCTTGAATCCATCCTGCCTTGTGCCAACAGTTTAGACTGCTGATGGTGATATAATCGCTCTCTCACTATACTTATTTTAGCTGAAATCAATTAGTATTGTTTAATCACCACAGCCTGCCTGAGTATTGTTGCTGACCTCAGTATAACCATGTTATGATGGCTACTTAAGCAAGATAACAAGCCGTGTCAAAGTCCAAACATGACAGTGAGTCCACTGTGCTCAAATGGTATCCACAGTTATCTGATCTCAATCCAACAAAACACCTTTGGAATGTGGTTGAACATAAGATTTCCATCATGGACCAATTTGACCAATCTGCAGCAACCGTATGATGCAATCATGTCAACATAGACCAAAATCTCTGAGGAATGTTTGCAGCAAGTTGTTGAATCTACGCCATGAAGAATTATGGTAGCTTTGAAGGCAAAAGGAGGCCCAGCCCTGTACTGACAACTTGTACCTAATGAAGTAGGCAGTGAGTTTATCATATCCAGTGATCATTTTACACAACTAAAGAGAAATTTTGCTGCATATACAAACAGAAAAAAAAAAAACTCTTCGTACGGGCAACAATTGCTTTTGTGTGAGCAGAAGTTCTGATTTTAAGTGGAGTTTCTAAGGAACAAAAATATTTGATAATTTCCAAAACTCTTCCTTATTGAACAGGGTTTTTCCTGCATGCCGGAATCCCCCCAAAAGTTTTAGCCAAATGAAAATAACCTACAGTATGATGAAATTCTGAATATTGAAACTTTTGTTAGTTGGGGTTTCATTTTCAATCACAAAACACATTTGTTATTGTAGCTACTCACTGAGCTGGAGATGCACCAGTGCTGCAGTCTTATCTGCTGTCAGCGCCCAGACGTTCAGCTCATCGACTGATTGAACATCTTCCAGCTTAAGGAGGTCCTCTCTGATTCGCTGAGTGTCTAGGTGCCTGGGAACACCTGTCACAGCAACATAAAAACAGCAATAAACAAATCCGTCTGTTCATGCCACTCTACACTCTAAAGCCTAAAGAGAGCCACCCGACGGGACTCTGCAACAGGAAGTGGGACTTACCCTCCAGCACAATGACTCCTGTGTCTCGTATGATGCGTATTGTGGTGAAGAGAACCAGAATGGAGAAGATGTACGTGCAGATGGGGTCTGCCAACTTCAACTCCGGCTGTGAAGTCAGAGAGCTACATCAGATTAATTGAATCTATTGATATTCTGTCTCAATTATATTAAGTGCAAGAAATTTGATATTTCTGAAAAACAACTGCTCCTGCAGCATTATTATTAAACCTTGTAAAAGAAAGAAAAAAAAAAACAAACACAAAAAAACCATGATACCTTGAACCGGACGATGTAAGCAGCTATGAGCACCCCGACACTCTGGAGGAGATCTCCCAAAGCGTGGATGAACGCAGCTCTTACAGCGAGGCTGCCATGTGGCTTCTGCTGCTGACCTGACTGTGAATTTGAAGCAGCAGCAGGGGCGTGAGAGTGACCGTGGCCATGTGAGTGCAGGTGACCACCTTGGTTTAACAAGAAACCCATTCTATAACGACAAGGGAAGCAAACAAGAGATAAGTGAGTCATTAACGCTGCATACAGTGTATGCTTTTCCAGCTGCCACTAGGCTTTTAAAGACTTGCAGTCTACTCAGCCTACTTACACGCTGTGGTCACACATTACACACTGAACAGCAGCAACTTTAAGTGCAGTTTAAACAAAACTTTGAACAGAACTGTTCAGCATTTCCTGACACTCTGAGGTTATTCTACATTGTTCACTATAGGAGCAGGTTTTACTTACATGAGGTTAACAGCCACCCCCACAGCTGCAGTGATGAGCATGACATCACCATCTATGTTGAAGTCCTGGTGTACTGTCCTCTGAACCGCCTCATAGAGCAGTATGGCCGTCAGTATATAGATGAGCAACACGCTGAGGACTGCTGCTACCACCTCTAAAAGGAAGTAACAACCAGTTTATGTTAATCTACCAGTGCAAGAAAAAGGCCCAACATATTTACGCTTTGTATCAGACTGATCCAATCTAATCTAGGGTACCATAATCCCGCTTGTTCAATTTTAATAATTACTATCCTCGTTTTTCCTTTTGATGTGGTCTAAAACAGGATGAAAATCACAGAGCAACTTACTGTAAGATACTATCATGATACAGCAATTCTGTGACACTCAATACATTATGAGGTCCTCATCTACAATACCTCAGCATATTTGTAATTGGAGGCAAAAAAAACAAACTCCTAAAGATGTAAAAAGCAGAAATTATGTAATGTGTATTATTACTACTCAATTTTAACACGCATCAGTTAATTAGCTCTGTCCACAACAGACCATTTTCCACGTGAGTTTATTCTTTTTCACTCCAAGTTCACTTCAGTTAACTTTGCCCTCATTTACCTGATCTAATGCCTCTTTTCCACTATTACCTACTCAGTGTAGCTCGACTCAACTGGTCTCAACACTGTCTTGTTTTCTTTCCATTACAATTGAGTACCACATCGATGTGGGCGGAGTCAATATAGCTATGTGGGCAAGAGTCTCTTGACATAATTTGTACACCACTCAAAACACAATGGATGAGATAAAGGCAAACTAACAGTAGCAAATGCCAGTTTACTATCGTCATAATGCATAAATCCCCATACAATGTTTTTTTCCTTTTCTTTTTTTAAACCCGTCCTGTCCGCAAGCAAGCAAAATTATTGTCTGCATGCTCTGTTGTGCCAAACAGCTTTGCTGCGCCAAGAGGAGCTCTATTGTTCTTTTTTCCCCTTTATTTTCATGTTTTAAATGACATGGCCCATCAACACCAGAGCGGACATTTGGGAAGCACACACACACGCCACTTGAGAGAGAAGTATTCAACAGAAACAAACAAAACACATACATACTCTTGTTCTGTTGCGTGTGTGTATGCCTGTGTGTGTGTTTGTCATGAAACGTACTTTGTTAAGGAGGTTGAGAAACCGCAATAACAACCCTCAGAGGCAGAGATAGACAGCGATAAACGCAGGAAACCCAGACCACCTGCAGCCCCCCAGGAGCACTGTACAATGTTTTAATGGATGATGGTTATCATTGTTAAGTATTTAAATATGTATGCTGTGTGTGCATATGAGATGGCTCTCTTGTAGCAAACCGTCAGTCTGGGCATTCAACTGAGTCTCCCCGTGTTTTGCGAGGCTCCATGTTCTTGCTGTCGAGTTTTAAGAATGGCGCGGTTGATTCTGGCGAAGGAGTAGCTCTCATGACTCAGCTAGCAACGACACTATCTGGCCAATCAGTGGCATGCTGTTCTTCTACGTTACATTTTCAGATCACTTGGAACCCCAGCTGAGTGGGTACTAATAAAAAAGCCTACAAACTGTGCTGAGTCGAGTCAAGCCATGCTGAGTAGGTACTAGTGGAAATGTGGCGAAACATTTATTTTCCGAGCTGTATGCTGCTCCTGATCAAATATAATTTGTATTTATGGCTCAAACAAGAGTCCTGTTTGGACTTTGATCCTGTAATGTTTAACTTAAGTGAACAGTACGATGTGGGGGTTTTCTGGCTCAGAGTTGGCCTTTTTTTAACATAGGAAAACCCCTGCTGTTTATTCACTGACAAATTGTTCCTCCTTAATACCCTGTATTCGTTTTTCCCAGCTTACACATATGTCTTGTTTTGTTTAGATTTCACCATCTCTTCTGTTTAAGAAGACTCAAGTCCGAGAAGAATGAACAAATGTGTGCACTGAAAAATATGCTGGTATTATCCTGGTCCTTATTATTGTGGTCCTTTTCTCTGTAATGTTTTTAAATGTTTGACGAATAAAATGCCAAGGGCCAAGGAAATGACATCACAAAGACATGTGTATATGTAACAGATGCATTCCTCATGAAAGAAAGCAAAAAGAAAAAGAAGAAAATGAAGACAAATATCTTGGCTAACATCACATTTAAATCAAAAACAGAAAAAAAGAGTGTAAGTCAGGTTCCCTGCTGGATCATTATACAAATATTTCCACATTTCACAACCAGAAGCAGTTATGATGAACTTTTGTGTTTCCGACTGCTGGTCAAACAAAACAAAGCAATCTGAATGTGTTAACTAGGCCTTGCTTATTAAACAAAAACCTGCCACTCATATTAATACTGAAAATCATGATGAATTGCAGCTTTAGAATACTTCTGAGTGAATAATATTAGCTGAGATCAAAAGAAAAAAAAAGCTCAATGTAAAACAAAATACTTTAAGTATTAAACTATATTCAGAGACTTTCTCTCTTTGAGGTCAGATCTCAAGATGAAGATGAGAAACATAATAGATGATACTCCACTTCAGAGGTCTAACACAATTTCAAGTAGAGAAACAGAGAAGGCCAATCAGAGTGCAGTGTAATGGTTTCTTCCTCTACCTAAGCTCACTGAGTAATCCTGATCAATACAAACTAAAAAAAGTTAATCTAGGATTCAGGGGCACCTTTGGGTCCAAACACAGTGACCACACTAACCGCTGTCCAAAGATGCCAACAAAACTGTGTGTTTGAGTTGGAGCCCATCTTCATGAATGACTGCAGAACTTTAAGAAAAGTGGTGTGTGTGGACAGCACGGTGGCGCGGTGGTTTCCACTGCTGCCTCACAGATTAAATACCATCTGGAAGGCCTAGGTTCGATTCCACCTTGGCCCGGCCTCTCTTTCACTGTGTGGAGTTTGCATGTTCTCCCCGTGTCTGCGTGGGTTTCCTCCCACAGTCCAAAGACATGCATGTACTGTTAATCGGCTACACTAAACTGCCCATAGGTATGAATGTGAGTGTAAATGGTTGTCTGTCTATCTGTGTTGGCCCTGCGACAGGCTGGTGACCTGTCCAGGGTGTACCCTGCCTCTTGCCCTATGTCAGCAGCTTTATCATTTTCAAGCAGAACCTTCGGTGAAACGCATCTCTAATGCTGAAAGGCATTATTACTGTGATGTGATCTGGCTTGACCGCTGAGGAGCATGCACTCTCTTTTCTGAAAGGGACTCATATGCATCACAACTACATTGTCGTCACACAAAATTGGACAGAAAGAAGAAGCAAAACCAGGAAGCGAGAAGGGTTCTGAACTTACCAAGGCGATGCAGCCCAAAAGTAAACCTCTTGGTTGGTGGCTTTGTGGTGAGACAGAGGGCCAGCATAGAAAACAGAATGCCCACAACATCAGCTAAAATGTGCAAGGCATCTGTCATGATGGCTAAACTGTTGGACACGTAACCACCTGAAAGCAAAACATAATGTTAATATATGTTCAACTTATGGTTGCCAGTTAACTAAAACTATTAAAAAAAACACTGTTTTACTAGAGAAAACTGGCGCACACAGAAGATAAAACTATCCGGCTCATGTGGGTGCACAGCAAAAGTACATGTGAATGAGATGAATTGGCTCACATTGGCCCCATAAGTGCATGTTTGATGGTGTATTTGTCTTAAGCAAGGTGGCCCTGCAGGTGATATGATTGTATGAGATTGTTCAAGCACATCTAGGAAGCCTTTCATTGCTTTGACAGCCCTTTCGACTCCCATTTTTGACAGGTCTAAATGTTTCCTGTTAAAAAAGTTTAAAAGTTTCCTGTGACAGCAAGGTACAGACTGACCAGCAGTAGCAAAGGCTCATTTCTTACCAATAATTTCTCCAGTCATGAAAAGAAAATAGAGCAAAGCTGCAATGCCGAGCCTTTTCATCACCCTCTTGTGTTTGACACTCTCCCTCTTCTTAGTGCAGTTGTCACAAGGATCCATGTTTAACCCCGGGCTGCTCAGGCTGGAAGAGGAGTCCAGCAGGGAGTCATCATCATCCGCCACCACCAGCGTGTTCACGGCCATACCGTTGGACGGAGCTCCGGAGGAGTAGTCCGACATCTCTCCGGACACCACAACCTTAAGCTTATTGAATTTGGGCGTCTCATCGTCCACCAGTTCGTCCGAAAAGTCAAAGGGAGCAGTGTCGCTCAGATCCCAGTCGCTTCGCTCCCTCCTGAAGGCGGACCGCACCTTGCCGAACAGGCTACCCCCTGCCATCTTTAACACTGATGAAGGCCAGGTATACGCAGGTGAGCTCTGTGTGTGCGCTGCTGTCCTCTGAGGTAATCATTCACGCTTTTTCTGCGGGTGTGCGATGATTGGACTGCGTTTCTACTCCATCTCAGCACCTGGAAGAGGACAACAAAAGACGAAAGTGAAGCATCCCCTCCGCGTCTGCACAGCTCAGCAGTTTCCACAGCGGGGTCTCGGAAGCACTGTTCACATGACTAATATACTGCTGATCAGACGTAGTAACGATACGACCTGAAGTCGCAAACATCGTCACAGGAGCTGATGAACTTTGGGTCCAATCGTCGTCCTCATATAAACAGTATTGGCTAAACAGTAACAAGCTAGCTGGTAAAGGTTAGCGATCCTGCCGCGTCAGTTTCTGATTCACACACCGTCCTTACAACGCGGAAGCATGAACAAATATGAGCTTGACTTACCGTTGACTTTACTTTCGACTGACTCAAACTTATTTCGCCTCCAGACTAAAAACTGTCATGGTAAAACTGGTTGAACCATCAGAGTCCGGGAGGGGAGCGCTGCCTCTAGACTGCTGTGAATGTAACACCAGCAAGTTTGGTTGCGCCCGCACAGTCACGTGATTACACAGATCACATGATTTTTTTTTTAAGACGCAGTGACAAATCCAAACTATTTCCGCTCCGTTTTCTTCTCTTTTTTGCTGACACACTTGTACTTATCACGACTGCAGTTACTGTCACGTGCCCTTTAAACCAGGTAAGGTGCTGAGTGATGTTTACTAACTGCAGAGCCGCCGCTCGGTCGGGCTGTCATCGGTCATGCTGTTCTCATTATGGAGCGGCTGAGTAAGCTAGCTAGGTTTCCACAGCGCCTACATACCTGATGCTCCACCGGCTGATTTTTCCCCCAAGATAAAACCCGACTGTCTCCTTTGTCTGTGCCTCTCTGTAGAGTAGGAAAACACTGGGCCAGCACAGTCGTTGCCTATGGAGGTAGAAGGGATGGAAGAGGAAGGACCTTCGTCCCAGAGTGAACTTCCTGACAGTGAAGGTGTGTGTATGTGTGTGTGTGTGCGCGCGCGCGCTTAAATCTTTCCTGCCGGGACCTGAACTTCACTACAGGTGGGGTTCACTTTATCGGGAAGCCGTTGCATGACAGCACAGGCCTCCTCATGTACTTTAGAGTTATTTAAAAAAATAATAATAATGTTATGCTGCAAGAAATGTTTGTGGAGTTACTAGTATTTCTGCGTGGGCTATGGAGGTCACAATTAGATCTACACAGTATGACAAACATTTACACTACCTTAGACCTATTATAGAAATGTGAGAAGTTTGACAAAGCCATAAAAGCTGCTTTCTCTTTTATTTTCACTCCACACACACAAACAACGTGTCTACAAATGGTGAAAAGTCTGGCCATTTGCAGCTCTCCCTCTGAGCCTTCCTACAGTTATAACCCCCAAACCACAATGTGCAATCCTGAAAGGAGTGAGTAAGAAGACGCAAACTCCTATGGGACAGTTGAGCGTGAGAAAAAGAGTGTGAGTGTGCAAAATCCACCTCATCTTAACTGTGAAGGATGGTGGAGGGAGATGGGGGGGGGGGGGCTGTGTTGCTACCCCAGAGGTCTGACCACATTTTATGATCCGAAAGGGGT
This sequence comes from Bujurquina vittata, assembly GCA_015106715.1. Lineage (NCBI taxonomy): Eukaryota > Metazoa > Chordata > Actinopteri > Cichliformes > Cichlidae > Bujurquina > Bujurquina vittata. Next base: position 8,439 of record VUQK01039942.1, read on the forward strand.
CACAGACGTTTTATTGAAACTATCAGAAACTGTATCAGCTTAGGCTGATCTATCGTATGACTTTGGAAAGTTCCAAGCAACATATTTTCAAAAGCAAGAGTTGCATTTGCCTGAAATATAAAATGTCTTTGGTTATGCATCATGCATCATATTAGAGTTATAGTTCTGATTTGTAGCATTTATGGCAGCATTCCAGCTATAATTTTGGACCAAAACCTCTCTCTAACAAATCTCTAATTTGTTCAGCTTAACTGAATAATAGAGAAGTGCCTAAAAACAGACTAAAACAGGTCTCTCACATTAGCCAAAGTGTGTTTTCGTCACAGTAAATTAACACAAATTTAATTCATAATGTTTCGCATTGTAATGTAACCCCTACACAACCAACTCTGCAAATACACAGATAGTTATAGTTCACAGACATGCTCACAAGTTATAAACCCCTTTATAATCTCTTTTTGATCAGAAGTTACTCAAGCCTCATGTTAGGATAATCCCAAAGACACCATCAGTGTTTTGAAAGCTCCTCCAGAGCTACACATTAAGTACCTGTTTTCATAGATTGGATAGAAATCACAATAGTCAAATTCACTTTTATGACAGGTGGCTGTAGCTCGGAGCGGGTTATCCACTTGTCAGAGCAGAGTGACATCATCAGAAGCCTTTATTGTCATCAAACACAAGTGCTTGACGAAATTGTGACAGCTGCCACTGATCAGTGCGTTACAAGTGTTAACAGTAATAAACATATATATGTATGTATATATGTTTTAAAAAGCAATAAAATAGCAATAAAATACAATAGAAAAGTAGCATACACACAGCAAGTATATTTACATTCCTCATATTCTCAGAGTGGATCTGTTATATTTAACTATTAATAAATAAATAAATAAAACAAATAAAAAAAAACAAATATAACATATTAGTTATGTTGTATATCTGTTATAAATGTAAGTTATATGTTATATAACTTATATTTGGCGTTTACTCAAAATTGGTTTAGTGCCCTTTTAACATTTATAATGAGGGGAAAAAATGATTTATTAGCAGGGTAGAATAATGAAGGATTAAACATCTCCATTATTCAGACAGCCATGTCCATGGCCCCTGTAAGTAAAAGCAAGTCTTCTTCAGGTGATGAAGCATCAACCAGTGACTGCAGCAGGTTAGTCTGGAGCAGCGGTGGGCTATTAATTTTCCCAAGAGGACACATGAAAAACTGGGACTGTTGTGGAGGGTTGCACCAATAAGATGAACTCAATTATCTCTTTATAGGTGTACTGGTGCAGTCCTTCGCAACAGTTCCAGTTTCTCATGTGGCCCCTTGGGAAAATTTATTGTGTACCTCTGGTCTGGAAGTTCACAGCACCAAAAATGACATACAAGATTAGATAATGACATTAAACTGTCACTGTTGCACACAACTGAACATTGTGGGTGGTCCAGCATTTAGTTCACATGCATGAGTTTATAAAATACGAGACAAGGATTGCTTAATGTCTTCAGGACAGCTTTCAGCCTTTATGCTAATGTAGATCTCTTACAACAAAGAATTCTAACATCTCAGCAGTTGGAATAAAAGAGGTGAAAAGTAGCCTGTTACATCTGAAGGATGTCGCTGATCAGCTTTAGTTTGTCAAGTTATCAGACTACACAAAGTAAACTTATTTAGGTAATTTGTTTAGAAAGATTTTGTGCTGCAATGCTTGAATGATTTTTTTTTATAAATATTTCACAGTTCTACAGTTGGTTCAGCAGCAATCATTGCATCTGGAGAGCTTCGCCCCTGTAGAGGATGTCTGTGTGGATAAGAAAGCAGTAGACAAGCTCACAGAGGGGTTCCTCACTCACTACATACCAGATCTGCAGAACTCTAAACGAGCCCTCCAGGAGCTCACGTGAGTATTTGCATGTTTCAGTGTTGCATGTGCTGCATCTATTAAAAAAATCTTGGACGAGTTTGAATCTTGTCAAGCTTTGACCAGAAGGTTTGTTTCCTGAAGGTTTTTCTTCTCAGTCGTCACTGAATTAACTCTGAAGCCTGGTGTAGAGACTAAAATGCTGCTAAGCAAATCTTGCTTTTGTAACCTTGAGTTGCTCAAGGTTAAAATGCCCTGACATTGAGACGCTAACCCACAGTCAACAAACAAAGACACAGATAATTAAGTGCTAAACAAACAGGACAGTTGGTTTGACCAGTTCCTCTGGTGCTGGCAGGGCACCCAGTGGTTTTAAAGCCATCTTATATTTATGAAGACGCTGTTACTCTACACATTGTGGACACATTTAAACAGGATGTTTTTCTATCTGTATAATCACAAGTGCTCTTGCTTTGCATTTTTGTCTCAACCAGACAAAATCAGCTCGTGTTGTTAGAGACACTGGACCAAGAAGTCACAAAGTTCAGAGAATGTAACACCTTACTGGACCTCAATTCCCTGGTATGTTTGGACTGAATTATAATCAAATTATTATTTATTGTTTTTGTTGTTGTTTGCACTCTCTATGCCAGCCTGCAGGAATGATTTCTAATTAAGGTCTTTCCCCTTAGTTTACAGAGGCGAAGGTGTACCACAATAAACTGGTGAACATAAGGAAAGAGATGATTATGCTGCATGAAAAGACAACTAAACTAAAGGTACTGTTATCTAAAATGAGGGCACAATATTGAATGGAGGCAAATTAATGAAGGCATTGCATGATGTGTCCTCTCAGAAAAGAGCTTTGAAGCTGCAGCAACAAAAGCAAAAGGAGGCACTGGAGAAGGAGCAGCAACGGGAGAAGGAACTGGAACGAGAAAGGCAGCTTATCGCCAAACCTGCTAAAAGAACGTAGGATCCACAAGTACTGTACATCTGCTGTATTAATGGACAATACAGGGGGGTTGGCATGTTTTAGTCTATTTATAGCATATCAACTAAACTGCATTTTATTGCTAGCAATTTTCCAAAGTGCACAGGTTTTAATTTAGAAGATCATTTTTGCTATATCTGTTTATTTGACAAAACAAATGGGAGTACAGAAATATATGCTTGCCAACTCAAAACATGCTTGATACATGTAATCCATAACAGTAAATACCAGTGTTTACTTTAAATCACAGTTAAGTTAGCGCAGAGCTCGCTGATGTAGGTTTTCTTTGAAATATTGATTGCATTTGAAGCATGATTGTTTTAAACCTACTTTATTCCTGTCTCAGGCAGGTTTATGTGGTACGAAGTCCTGGTGAGGTTTTAAACTGCTACTGCAGTTATAAAAACAGTATGATGCTGAAATGTGTTTGTTTTTTAGTTTTTTCCTGGCAGTAACAAATTATTGTAAAATGATGAAAATAACTGGAACCTGCTTGACTTTTAGGCTACAATTTTCTGGTGGCTTGTTTCTTTGTTTATATGGCAGTGCCTGCCATCTTTACTTACATTTTTGAAGGAAATAAACTTGGAATCTGATTATTGAAAGAAGTAGAAAGGCAGCTGTTCACATCTTGAAACCTGGAAAATGCTTCACTTGTTGAGTAGTTCTTAATACATGGGCTAAAACTTGCAAAACCTCTGGTTTGAATGACCCCTGTATGACATTGCCAAGATCACCACAAACCAAAGACATGGACTAAATAAATCTTCAAATGCTGGCTCTTCCCACTATCACCGTTTGATGGCACGCCAATTGGTGCACTTGTTTGCAAACAGAATTATTTAAAATTACTCCTAGATACTCGTGCAGCCATCAGACCACAGCCTGGGATAATCACTGCGCTCGGTGTTATTTGTTGAAGTATTAATATGTGTTATTTTACATCAAACAGTCCTACACTAAATTTGACTGACTGTATTTCTATTGTTTGGATGATGTATAGATCATTTATGATAATAATGTATTGAACTTTGCCATCACTCTACGCTGCATCTGTAAATTTGTTTATTAGACCTTTTAAGAGGCTTCTATGCACTAGTTATACCTCGAACCCCAGTGTTTGTACAATTAATAATAAAACAGTCTGATTTATACAGTAGTATACTGTCTTACTGCCGAATTCTTCCGGGTTTTAGTGCAACATCTCCTCATTGGTCTGTGTGTGTATGGGGGGGGGATTTGGTCTATGTAGGATGACCAGGGGCCTGGAAGCAGGTTTACCTTAAAAACTATGGATTTGTTAATCCTAAAATGAGGGAAACTGAAGGAGAGTTAATTTAACTGAGCTCTGTACTAGAGAGCAAGTGAACACTTTGTCCTCAGAGTTGATGTGTTTAGAAGCAGGAAAAATGAGCATGGCTGGATGACTGTGTGAGAGCATCTCCAGAACTGCAGCTCTGGTGGGGTGTTCCTGGTCTGCAATGGTCAGTATCTATTAAAAATGGCCCAAGGAAGGAACAGTGGTGAACCAGCGACAGGGACATGGGTGACCAAGCCTCACTGATGTATGTGGGGAGTGAAGGCTGGCCCGTGTGGTCCACCAGATGAGCTACTATAGCTCAAATTGCAGAAATATTTAATGTTGGTACTGATAGAAAGGTGTCAGGCTACACATCACAGTTTGTTGTGTATGGGGCTTCATAGCTGCAGACCAGTCAGGGTGCCCAAACTGACCCGTGTTTACTTGCCCAAAGTGCCAACAGTGGGCATGAGAGCATCAGAACTGGACCATGGAGCAATGAAAGAAGGTGGCCTGGTCTGATGAATTGCATTTTCTTTTACATCACGTGGATGGACGGGTGTGTGCTTACCTGGGGAACACCTGGCAGAAGGATGCACTATGGAAAGAAGGCAAGCTGGTGTGATGCTTGGGGCAATGTTGTGCTAGGAAGCCTTGGGCCCTGCCATCCATGTGGATGATATTTTCACACGTATCACCTACCTGATGTAGACCCTGTACACCCCTTCATGAAAACAGTATACCCTGAAGCAAAAATGGTTCAGGAATGATTTGAGGATCACAAGAACGAGTTTGAGGTGTTGACTTGGCCTCCAAATTCTCCAGATCTCAGTCCAATTGAGCATCTGTGAGATGTGCTGAAAAAACAAGTCTGATCCACTACAGGATTACATGATTTAAGGGATCTGTTGCTAACATCTTGGTGCAGATACCACAGAACACCTTCAGGGGTCTAGTGGAGTCTGGGCCTTGACTGGTCAGGGCTGTTTAGGTAGCAAAAAGGTAAAAAGTGCCTTTCTATTCAGTTGAGCACTCAAAGTGCTTTCTACTGCAAGTCTCATTCACCCGATCACACACATTCATAGAGCATTTTCAAACATACATACACATACACACATTCACACCCTGGTGGATACAACGGAAGCAACTTGGGGTCCAGTAGCTTGCCCAAGGATGCTTCAGGACATGGACTGAAGAAGTCAGGGATCGATCTGCTGACCTTTGAATTGGTAGAGGACCTGCTCTACCACCTGAACCGTAGCCACTCTTAGTAAGAAGTAGTAATTCTTTCCCCACACTGCCCTGCTACACCCAATCTTAGGGTTCCCCCAAGTGCCAAATCTTATTTTAACCCCTGCTCACAAAGAAGCAGATACAAAACGAAGCTACTCCAAAAGCTAGTAACTGAGCTCTGCAGGTGTTACTAACAAGCTGCTGAACAAAGTCTCATATTTTTCTCAGGAGTCTGCCTTCTGTTGCTGGATACAACTACAAACCACTGTTTTTCATGTTGGCCATTATAACTACATTGTTGTACGGTAGGTGTGTGTATGTCAGCATGCTGACATGTTTTTTCTGACCCTGGTGGCCAAAGTAATTACTGGATTGACAGACAGCGAAGGTTGGCTCATTGTTTCCACTGACCTTGTGTCTTTCGATGGAGCTCAGGAAGTCCAGGTCGGTCTGGTCTGAAATCCCTCCGTGAACAATCAGTATTTTTCCGTCAATTACTGTAGCGATAGGCAGAAGGCTGAAAACATCCTGAAATAGCTGAACGATCTCACGGCCATGAGTCTGCACACAGGCACACACAGTAAAAAAACAACTGTGACTCACCAAGCTGCAAAGTGCTTACTGAGTTCTGCACAGTAAAGCAAGCTGATGACATGTATTTGGACTGGACTTTACCTTGTACTTCTGCATGACTTCTTTTGTGAACCCATATCTGAAAAAACAAGTAAAACCTTTAAACTAGGGGTGCACAAGTCCAGGCCTCGAGAGCCCCTGTCCTGCAGGTTTTAGATGTGTCCCTGCTTCAACACACCTGAGTCAAATCAAATGGCTGAATCACCTCCTCAGTATGCAGTCAAGGTCTCCAGAGTCCTGCTAATGACTTCTATATTTGATTCAGGTGTGTTGAAGCAGGGACACATCTAAAACCTGCAGGACAGGGGCTCTCGAGGCCTGGACTTGGGCACCCCTACTTTAAACTGTGATGTTCGACTGTTAGCAGTAAACCTAGATATAAGGATAAATATTTTTCACTTTACCCTTTTCTAGACTTGCCTGAGGTTCATTATGTGGTCTTCATGGTTTCCTCGGTTCAGGTGCATGTAGTCTGGGAAAAGCAAAAGGTAGGCAAAGAGCAGGATAACCACTTCGACTGACTTTTT
>VUQK01039944.1:7369-20188 GCA_015106715.1 Bujurquina vittata
AAATTGTGCCCCTCCCCTTCCTTTCCTTGCTTTTTTTTTTTTTTTAGATCAAATCTAAAATCTCAGAGCAGCAGTGGTCGTCAGGCTGACATCCAGGGGGTCCCCAAAGGTCAAGAGTCACAAAATATCTTGCTAACACTTATAAAATTGTGCTGTAATATAAACAAAATGGATCTTGACAGATGAGACAGAACTGACTACTTCATTAGGTACGTCTTGCTAGTACTGGGTTTGGTCCATGTAGACGTGACAGCATCGCACACAGTTGTTGTAGGTTTGTGTGCTGCACATGCATGGTGCAGATACCCCATTCCATCACATCCCAAAGGTGCTCCATTGGACTGAGATCTGGTGACTGTGGAGTCCATCTGAGTGCAGTGAACTCAGATGGACTCCACAGTCGTGTTCTAGGAACCAGTTTTGGAGGATTTGAGCTTCATGTCGTGGAGTCCTGCTGGAAGCAGCCATCAGAAGATGAGTCCACTGTGGCCATGAAGGGATGCACGTGGTCAGCAACAATACTCAGGGAAGTGGTGATGTTGAAAGAATGCTAAGAAAGTATCCCCCACACCATTACAGCACCAGCAGCCTGAACTGTTTATAAGGAGGTAGGATGGATTCATGTTTTCATGGTGTTTACCCCAAATTCTGACCTTACATCCAGAGACTGCAGATCCACTGCAGGTGGAACAACTGGAGAAAACCATCTGGAGTACTGTGTGACAGGAAAATACTGTCAGATGGAAGATCCACAAGCTAGAAGAAGAAGAAGGCTTGGCTCTGAGCGCCGGTCTAGCTTCTTGGTCAGGTGGTTGGTGTTACAGGTGCAGGTAGGTGGTCAGGTGAGCTGCTGTAAGCGCCTGCTGGCGGTTGCTGCCATCTTCTCATGTGTCTGCTAGCAAGAAAGCAATATTCCTTTAATATACTCACACCTTGGCACACACTGCAGCCTCATTATTTCATGAGACACCATGCCCATATCCCATTCTGCAAAATCCCCCCTCAATTATTATTTTTGATGCATAGTTCCCTGTTAAAAAGGCCTAAAACACTTGCAAACAATACCACCCCCACTTTATTAGCTATTGTACTTTAGCTGTGCTAATTCCCTAACAAATGCACCATTAATCAAATGACCCAAACTAATTAACATTCAATGAACCAGGGAATTTCTGAGCCTCTTGGGGTCAAAGTAATCCAGCCTTGGTTTTATACGTAATAATGCGTCTTTCCTCATAAGCACACACTCTGCACATTCCACAATCAGCAACTCTGCTTTCAGTTAATGAAGTATTGTAATCAGTGACTCTTAAATGCACCTCACAGCAAAAAGCTTCAGGCTTGAATCGGCCTCGTTGAGGCTTGAGGAGTGTGTGACCGTGTCGCTTCCACCCAGTCGTCCACTTTTCTGTCTCCAGCTTTGCTGATGGGCGTACCTGTCCAGCGTCTGCTCATTGCTGGGTGTCATCAAATGTACCTGCTACTTGGAAAAGCTTTCAGAAGATGTAATTATGAGCTTTATAAGTTCAACGCAGCTAATTTTGATTCTGCTGGAGTAATGTTTAAGTGTTTTGACCTCATTAATAGTGCCCTCTCCTCCTCCTAATCAAAGCTGCAGATTGTAAAAGAAAATGTTCAAGGATAAACAGGACTTCACTCAGACTGCAAAAACTCTCTTAATGCAGCCGGCAGCTTGTAGTGCTCACACTGCTTATAAACCTCTCTTTTTAAAACTATATTTATATTAAATAGATTTGAATCTATGTTTTGGTCCCTCCACCTAATCCAGAGAACATCACCAGTATGATCCAAAGGACTCACTGTAGTCTGTGGATTACCCACCAAGACAATGTTGCTAGAAAGATGGCTACTGTTGAATTATTTAGACGCTACACTGCGAGCAGGCACATGAAATTCCATTTGTGTCCTTTTATGCTGCCGGAGATAAAAAAAAATCTTAAATAATCTTCTCCAACCAGGAAGCTTAACTGAGGTTATTGTGAACACATGTAACGTTGTAATGTTCTTGTAATTTCTCGCTCTGTGACTGTGACTCAGCTCCCTTGGCGGTGGAGGATTGTTCAAACTTGAGGTCCAGCTTTTATTCTCGGGTCCACTCGTGACTCAGCAGTGAAGCACTTGAAACAGGAGAGGAATATATTTCAGTAACATGCATTTAAAGGAGCTTGCGTGCAGACACAAAGTCTGCTTCCGTGTTAGCCATTTTGCGACCCACTGACACTAGAGGCAGCCCACCTCTCCTCGGTGCTTCATCTGACAGACATGCTGGATTTGCATTTGCATGATCACAGCTTCTTAACACCTCATTTACACTTGTTTAACTCTGCGGGCCCTCGAGGGAGAACCAGACAGAGATGTTATTTTTCTTAAGTCAACACATAAAAATACCCCCCCTCCCCCCCCGCACTGAAAGTTAGATAAACTGTCTGTGGGGATTTGTGAGCGCACACACAAAAGGAGATTAGTCCTGCTCTTCGAGCATCATACCAGATGAGTCCAAGGTCACCTGGCGTGGAGGAGTAGTGGGCTTGCAGCTGGCCATCATCCAGGAAAGCTAACAAGCTGTCCTGGCCTTGGAAAGTGGGCTGCTGATGAGGAAATGTGCCTCCGCACAGAGGCTGAGTGCTCCTTGTATGCAAGCCTCCTCTGGGAGGCCTGGAACAGGCTGCACAGCAGAGCTGGGGTGGGCTGATGTGCCCGGGGTCCAAGCAGTACCCCATCTGGTGGGTAACAGAGGAACAACTGCAGCAGAGAACCCAGTTGTAATCTGGCATTTTCAGCTATAACTTTTCATATCACAGAGAAACAGATCGCGAGCTGTGGCACTTGTGTCTTATTTTGCGCGGGCTTATTTTTTTTTGAGACCTTTGTGGAATAAGAAGCTCAAAGGATCAGCACTGTTTATCCTCAGCTGACAGTCGGTGGGTTGGGATCGCCACGAGGAGTCCCAGGATAGATTTCACGGATTACAAGATTATTAATTTAAGCAGCGAGCAAATAAAGCATCTTTCAGATACAACCTTTGCAAATGCTGGCAATGCCACACGTGTCTTTATCTCAAGGGATGGCAAACAATAAAAGTAGATTTGGTTCACCCACAAAGCCGAGGCTCTGGTTTCCCTGAGTTTACTGTGTAAAGAGGTGGAACAATGCTCTCTCTGCACTACAGCTTCTTTGTGGTGATATTTTATCTTTATAGTCTACTTTTAATAACCTACAGGTGTTTTACTCTGATACAATTCTCATGACTTTATTTTAGATACCCCATCTGACCTACTGCGACAAGAGTGCTTCCAGTAATCCAGTGCACACTTTTACCGAGATCCTACACGTATAATTACCCATTATTCTGGGTCATACATATTCAACGTTCTCATTGCTTCCTTTTTTCCACATAAACTTTTGTTTTGTATATTTTAAAAACACATTAAAACACACACAGCAAGTTAGAAACCAACAATGAAGGCATGGTTGTTAGATTAACAACAAAAACACAACTTTTAGCTGTGTGTACTGTGCAGACGTCTCCAGCATCCCCTCATCTTTGCATTTTACTAGAACAGGAAAGACAAAGAGGTGCAGTGATTTGATGCACAAACATATATGCAAATACAGTCAGTGTTCGTACGAGCGCCTTTATTCTTCAGCCTGAACTCTCTTTGGCAGCTTTCGCCTCGTTTCTTTCAGCAGGCTTCAGGAACAGTTCTTCCTGAAGGACACTCAAAGCTCTCCGTTGGATGTTGGCTGCTTTTTGCCAACATGATCCCACACTGCTTCAGTAACGTGGAGGTCCGGGCTCTGGAGAGGCCGATCCACGACTGATGTTCAGCTGTGTGTTTGGCACTGTGTTTGGGATCGTTGTCGTGCTGAAAATTGAAGCCATTCCTGAGCACATGCTTTCCAGATGATCTTGCATGGTGGATTAAAACCTGATGTACTTTTCTGCTTTCATAATTCCATCAATTATGACAAGATTGGCTGAAATGCAGCTCCAAACCGCAGCAGAGCCTCCTTCATGTTCAACAGACGGCTGTAGACACTCACCATTTTAGCAATACGATCATTTGAACCAAATTAACCACTTCTTCTTTCGCCCTCCACTTATCCAGTTTCCTTATTTCTTTTCAAGGATACACTGCACATCGTGCTGAGATATGCCCAGTATTCTACTAATGGCTCTATTTTATCCCTGCCAAATGGTGTTCTCTTTGGCATTTTTCATAGATTCAACTACAGACACGTGAACAAATGGTGTGTTTTTGCAACAGGTTCATCCCTTGAGTTTAGATAGCTTTTTAAATGCTTGAGTGATTCATAGGTCAGTGTCAGAGGGCTGAACAACCCTGAAAATATAAAGAATTAAGATCTTTTCTAAGTACTGCAAAACCTGATTCAGGAATTTAAATTTGTCCCAGAAAGAAATGAATGAAATAGAAAGGTGAAATCAAAATGGGAGTTGGTCATTTTCTCAGCTATTTTAACCTCCTGCGACCCAAAAGCATTTTTTCATTTCTCTGTGATTAGTGGTTAGATTTTTAAAGTATGTTCTATTTGGGGATAAAAGGTTTGTTTCACAGCACAACAAAGCAAAACCAACACAGCACCAGGTGCACAACAGCCTCCATGAGGAGGCAAAGCGCGAGCAGCTTCATGCTGAAGGTAACCAGCCTCAGGTGAGCGCTGATTGGCTGCTTCAGTTTCACCCGTCACGTGACGACTCTTCGTCACGCACGCCCGGAGAGGCAATCAATCAATCAAGCTCATTAACCTGCGGGCAGGCAGTCACGCGCTTCGTTACCTGCTCGGCTTAATTGATGACGAGCACACGTTTATTGTGTTGACGGCGGCGTCCATGGACGGAGACGGCGCGTTAGCTGGAGATTTGGGTAAGGACACTTAGGCTGCCATTTAATTGTTTTATTGGCTTGTTTAGCACTTTGACGTGGCGCACGCACGCACGCACGCCAGCTTTTGACTCAACTTCTTTGATTTTTTGACAAACTTTTGAAAGACGTGTCGTGTACAATCTTTTCCCTGTGAGTGTAGCTCCCAGTGGCAGCTTAAATCCCGGTTATTAACATTCACGACCCGCTGTTTGGACGCGGGGACAGCGCGGCTAGTTTAGCAGCACCTAGCCGCTCAGAGTTAATTAACAGGCAGCACGAGGCCGCCGCACAGCTGGGACGCTAATTAAGCACCTCCGGACGCTGATTGACCTGCGGGTCACCACGTGACCTGTTCGGGTCACTTCTCGCAGTAAAGGCTCTTTACCTGAAGTGCGCTGTTGTGTGCTTACGTCACATCCTGGAGGAGTCCAGAGGTTCGTGCCAGCATGCACAGAGAGGCCTCGAATGTTCTGATAGTTTGGGTAATGAAAGCCATCTTAAAATCGGTTCGGATTCTCTAGATAGTGTACGTGTTGTGAAATTAATACAAAGTATTAAGTCGTTATCAAAACACCAGAAATGAATAAAACGTAGGGCACGTCTGATCTGTCAATCACCTGTCCTAGCACAGGTAGGACTGCCAGGTGACTGCTAAAGAGGCCCCAGCTTCTCATTTGCTAATAAATGGCAGGAATGAGGAGCGCATGCTCTGTAGTGGTCGCTGGCGGACTAATTCCTCCCTTTTAGGGGTCGTCCTCTTATCTTGCTTTGTATCGCCAAAACTATTTGCTCCTCTGCCTTGGCACACACATGAACTTGAGTGACATCACATTCTTGATCCATGGGGTTCCATGTGACGTTGGCCTAGCCTTCGCAGCTACACCATATTGCCCATCCAGATCATGCAGTTCAGGTGTTCCAATCACTTTCATGGCCACAGGTGTATGAAACCAAGCACTGGGGCATGCAGACTGCTTCTACAAAAAGAATTAAGAGTGGAGATTGTGAACATGACCTCCCCATTCTTCCATTTCTGGAAAACTAGTGAAAACATTCCTATAAACGCATTCCTAAACTTTGTGGAAAGCCTTCCAAGAAGAGTTGAAGCTGTTACAGCTGCAAAGGGTGGGCCCTTTATCCTTCTATAAGCGTTAAGATGATCCTAAACCAGAACACCTGCTGACCTCACATCATATATTTGAGTTCTATTTTTACATCTATTCTTGATTTGCTCTCAGACTGTTAAACGCCACTGAGACTGCAGCTGGAAGAACAAGGACTAAACATTAATTTATTCAAACTCATTATAATCCACCACAGTGTCTCAGTGACAGCTGTGATATTGATAAGTCTGTTAACTTGCACAGTCAGCATTTTTACTGGCTTTCTTTCCTGGCTTCACATAAGCTAAACTTTGTCGATCTGTTTTCCAGTCTTATCGACGCCGCTGCTTTCAGCCTGTATTATGTGTTTAATTGCTTCACATTTTCTAATATTATGGTCCTTTTCCCTCTTGAAAAATGGGCCGCTCTGTTGCCATACGCTTATCAATAATTGTGATTGCTCAGATGCTGTCAGTGCCACCGCTTTCCTGTGAATATACAGGTTAAAACTTGGGTTAAACTAGCGACTAGATCAGCTTATCCTGACTGCTGATGTTAGAACAAGTGAACCGAGACAACAGACAGATGCCGCGGGTGTGGTGAACTTGCTTTATCATACAGGGTTTGATGCAAGTAGCACTCAATGCAATGCCTTTTCTCTCCTATGATAGTGAAATATTTAACATTTTCAGGAAATGATTTGGCAAATCAGTAACTGGACATATTTTGTAATACCTGAGCCTGGTAAAATATTGCAGAAAGACAACACAGTTGCAGCTCAACAAAACTCAAAGCCTTCTAATAACTGCCACAAACTCAATTCAGGGGTTGCAGTTCTCAATCCTGCATTTATTTTTCAGACCGGCCGGATCCAAAGTATGTATCTCAGTATGATAAGAGAAATTAAGATGCTAAAGTAAAGCCTTGCACATGCAGAGATACTCGAGTACTCTCCAGAGATACAGCTGAGCGACCCCGTCTCAGTCCAGCCTTTAAGCTAAAAAAGAAACAGTAACTCTGTGCTTTGCTCTGTTGCAGACTGCCCAAGCCTTCTGTGTGAGGAGCTGGAAACAAACAACAACCCAGGGAACATGAGCAGGAGGAGGAAGAGGAGGGAAATGGAGGAGGAAGCGTTTAGTCAGTGGGAGGATGAAGAGGAGACGGGGCGAGAAGACAAAGTTGTGTACGAGAAGGAAGTGGTGGTGACAGAGGGAGAAGAGGAGGAGCAGGTGAAGCCTGAGAGTAGGCTGGAAGCGGGGGCGGCACAGGAGGTGCAGATGGAAGACAAGATTGAGAAGGCCAAGGAAACAATTGATGATGAGCAAGAGACTACAGCAACAAAAAGTTTGGTGCAGAAGAAGAGTAGGAAGAGGCGAGGAAGGAAGCAGAGTGAGCAGGGGAGAGGTAAGAGAGCAGTCAAGGATGTTGGTGTGAGGTGTGAAGAGGAGGAGAAGAGTCCGACACAGGAGGTGCCAGCAATGAGCTCGGAGGAGAGCTCGGCTCTGACGGAGCCTTCCCTTGGCCTGGTGAGCAGCTGTGACCTCTCTGACCCAGTCTACTTGGGATTTGGGGGCACAGGGCTGTGTTGTCCCCCAGGTCCCATCCCCCTGCTGTACTCCTCACAGCCTCCAGTTCCCATCCAGCCCCCACTTCCTCAACCGCATGGTAAAAAAAGGCCTCACAGCCCCCTCCTGCCTCACAGTCTACCCCAGCAGGGCCCACAGCCTCTTGAGGTGAGAAGAGCATTCATGTGCTCCCACACGATCTGTGAACTATTGAAATGTGTTTCTGACCTGTTGGACACAACAGGGATGGTCCACTTAGGTTTTAGTGACCCAAGAGGCTTCTTCAGCTCTAAAACAACCAAAGGAGAGTCACAGGTATTTAACCCCTCGTGGGGGTGTTCCCTTGAAGGTGGTCCTGAAAGTTGTGGACATGTTAGTCGTTCAGGGTCATTTGAGCCAAGGTGTGACTCCTTTGTGATGTTGCGGCAGCCTGTTGTGGTGAGTTAAGGTCACGTATTTCAAGGTGTGGGAGTTGAAAGGCTGCTTAATCGATGGCTGATAGTTGGTGCCAAAGGTTCAGTGGTATTGTTCACACGGCCTCCTTTTACTCCTCTCTGACCATCTCCTTGATCCAACATTGGACGTTAGTATCCTCAGTGTGACTTGTCATTGAGGTTTTGCCAGTTTCTGTCTGAGGGCATTGCTGGGATGTTGTGCTTGGAGAAAATTCTTAAGAGATTCTGAAGCTGCCAAATGCTGTCAGAGTAAAGCGTGAAGGATGCAGGACCATCGATGTGCGAGTTCTGGTGGACACCACTTGTACTGAGCAGGGTAAAGACAACTTATCTGAACTATTCGGACACTGGCGGCGAGAAAATTTCAAGGTTGCAAAATGCACTCTGTGAAAAGACAAAAATGAACGCATGTCCTTCATGCAAAGGATTTTGCATCTTGTAGTAAATCTCAACAGGTTTCTAATAATGGCTCATTCAGTGTATAATTACAGTCTAATGTGTATGAAATATGCACACCTACAGTCCTCTGAATTATTAATGATGCAGCTGTGAAAATGGCATCCTGGATTTGAATGTTTGGCTCAGTGTGTAATGTAGTGTGGTATCAGTAGGTGACAGATTCTTTGAAGCCATTAAAAGCACATTCAAAGTATGGAGAATATTACTAAAAAGCGGCTGAAGGCGGAAACAGTAAAATAAATGATTCTTTATCGTTATTTGGCAGGATGACGTTCTGTAGCAACAGCATGAATGGACTCGTAATCAGTATTTTTAATGTTTCCAACTCAGGCACAGATCTCAGGTACCGTCACGGGCTCGGCAACAAGATGTTTCACTTCAGTTCTTCTTCCACAATGAAAGTGAGCGCCGTACGTTAGCCCAGATCAAATCAGAAATGATTGTTTTTGATCGATGTTGGTCTGAAGATGAATTTGTACAAAGACAAATAAAATGTGACTTCTGTAAAATTGGGAACAATCAGCCAATTAGTATTAATTGATCAGCTTTTAAGACCCCCCCGCCGCAGCTTTCATGGTCATGATTATTTTTCTAGTTGTTCTTGTCTCGGGGCGATTTTGATACGTTTGGGTGTCGTCTTCAAATTGCTTACTTTTTGTGATGACAGCCGTTACAGCGGGTCCCCGATAACTGCAGGGGGCATTTTTCCATACGGTACATTTAATGAACCAAGTAATTAACAGAGAGAAGTCCTCGCCTGCAGGCTGCAGCCTCGAGTACAGACATGCTAATATCACATAGGGGACAGAAGAGTGGAAATGAATTACTTGGTCCTGGAAGTCCTCAATGAACTTTCTTTTTTGAGAGTGATTGCTGCATTTTACCTGCAAACTTTTTTTTATGACTGAATTTGACTGAGAATTTGTGCTGAGCTAATTTTCCTCCATGGCAGATGGAAATAACACAGGTATACTCCACCCGGCGCTCCATCCGCTACAGCACCAGGGGCCGAGGTCAGGCCCTCAGCTTCCCCCTGCTGCCGGGGATGGAGTCTGTGGACAGCTGCCTGCTGCCACCTGCACCCAAGAAGAAAACACGGACGCTCTACAGTACAGGTGAGAGGAAACATCTGGCATTGTGTACTCACTTTTGACTGCTGTGCAAATTGTTGCCCTTTAATTTGCGTGTGTGCACACTAATATACACTGGAATGCAGATCAGTTGGAGCATTTGGAGGCCCTGTTTCAAGAGGATCACTATCCGGACGCAGAGAAACGGAAAGTGATTGCTGCTTCAGTTGGTGTTACACCTCAGAGAATTATGGTTAGACTCTTTCTATTAAACTTCTGAGAAATTTTCTTTTTGTGTGTGAGATGTACTACTTATGAAGATAAACTACTAGCAAAATAAAAATTCTCTCCCATTTAAAAATAAAAATCTCATCCTATGTACAGCAGTTTCCACTTTTTTTTGGCATCCTCAGTCTTTTAATTGTCCCCCTGCATGTTTCTGGGTTCCAGGTGTGGTTTCAGAACCGCAGGGCCAAGTGGAGGAAGGTGCGTGCTGTCACGGCAAAGGTTGGACATGAGCAGAATAGAGCTGAATCTAGTCCACGTCACCAAATCAATCCCGCTCTGGCGCACAGCAGGTATTTCAGGATTTCTCGCTTGCTTTTATTTCAGCGTACTTTGATTCATGACTGTTTTTATTTTTCTTTTAGTAAAGGAGCTCCCTCTTTGTCTCATTACTATGCCACCAAGCTACCCCAGCTTGCCCCTGTGCCAGCGCCATTCCCCACCTTGTCCACTCAGAGCCCACCCTCCCACAGCAGCCTGTTGTCCAGCCTCAGCAGCCCAGGTGTGAAAATCCACACACACACGCATTAGATTGCTGAGCATTCAGTCTAGTCCTGAGGAATTCTGTTTATCGTATTAAGAGACAATTTACCTCAAAATCCAAATCCTCAGCTGAACATACCTCTTGTGTTTCAAACATCTTTACGCATTTGCTTAATGAGCAAAAGATTCCTGGTTTGGTCTTAGTAGGAGACACAAATCCCTTTGGGGGGGTTGCGTCCAGTGGTTTTAAAAAAAATAAGAGAGAAATCAAACCTGGAGATGCCCTCTGTGGCCGACCTCTTGTGAATAAGTGAGCAGCTGAAAGCTTTAGAAAGAAAATAACTACCTAAAAAAGTTTTTAGGTTTTAATGTAATTTTTGTCTGACGATGTCCTGATATCTGTAAGGAGCCTTTGCTGCTTAGTCTTTCAGCTGTATTTGAGCACTGCGCTGTGAAGGGCACCTAGTTCCATTCAAGAGAAGAGAAGGCAGTCGTACCAAAACAATCTTTTTTTTTTTTGGGGGGGGGAAATCAAACAGGAGAAATATGTAAATGTGGATTTGAAAGGAATTGTCCCTTCAATCTGAGTTATAACTCCTTGGTCAGATTAGACACTTTGCTGAGTGATGAGCTTAAATTCTTTGTGTGGGTGATCAAGTAGCAGCGGTGAACGTTTCATTACGTGCATTAACATTAATTATTTTTACTGACTGAAAATAAATTGTGGCACTTGGATATCTTAATGGCTGTGCATTCTGTGATGAGCAGCCTGGTTATGTACAAAGCCTAAGGTCGTGTTCAGACTGGAAGGACACAAGGAGACCAGTGTGTTTGCACACACACACACACACACACACGCGCGTGGTTCGTCCAGAATTTTGCAGTTGCAGTGCAATGTGGTGGAGCTGGAAATTGAACTTGATGTTATTGAATAGTGAAATTGGTGGCTTTATAATGACATCACTTGCACTTTGTAAGGATGTTTGTTCAGATAGGAAACCAAAACTACAGCATCTTCATCCGTTGGTTTTTATCTCCTAGGTCAAAGCAGGGTGAGCGATACAGCCCAGAACCAGCTTTCATCTCAGGGGGGTTTGGTGGAGTATCCCCCCCGTCCCATGCACAGCCCTCCCCCACTGCGGCGAGCCAGCCTTCCTCTTTTTACCACGACCTATAACTCTGCTAACCCCACTCAGTCTCTCCTCAACACGCCAGTCCACACCCCACCTCTCTTCCTGGATGCTCTGGAGGGCGGCTCTACCTTGGCCCATCGTGAGACCCAGCCTCTGCCGACTGACACCAGGTCAGCTCTGCTCACAGCAAACTGTGACATGAATACTAGAGGATGACTCCAATATGGATGAGTATAAGAGCTGACAGCAGGACAGAGTAGGCAGAGAGTGAATCTGTGAAATACTGATGTAGTGATGGCTCACAGTGTCTGTAGTAGCAGGGAGTCAGTTTGAGTTGGTAAGTTTAAAATGCGCTGGGAGACATTGCACTCCACAATCACTTTGTTCTTATGTAATTATGGTTGTGAGACTACGGATGTGTGACGGCACTAAAACGTCTACTTTCTATTAGAAAAATGGTCCTTTTAGAATTGTTGGCAGTGTGTCTGTACGTTCAGTAAAAAAGCATTCAGATCCACTTCATAGGGAACCGAGAAGCCTGCTTGTGTCTGTATGGTTGGCTATCACAGAGGTTATCACCAACACAGCCTGCAGAAACTCCACACGCACTCGATCTGCGTTTGTGACCTTTTTTCTTTCTTTCTTTCCTCAGTTCACTCTTTGACTTGGACTACCTGTTGTCTAGCCAGCAGAATAACGCTTTGTCTTACCAGCACCAGCCCTCCTACCCCGGCAGCCAGCCCCAGCTCCCACCTCAAACATCTCTGCCCCGCATGGCCTACCTCACACCATCCCCCTACCTCACCCCTAACCCTCCAGAGTCAAATCCTACCTCCTACTTGACTTTTGGCCCTGGAGGAAACTCATCCGGTGTGGTGACCTACTCCAGCAGTGGTCACACCTACTTCCATTCCCAGAGCGGGGGCCAGATCCTACTGCAGTCATCTGGTCACCACGGTGAGTGGCTGGTGTAAAATGAGATTCAGTTCATTTATGGTTTGAAAATATGCAACAAACAAATTCAGTAAAGACTGTGTCCTCCATCACTGCAGGCGAGCTCAGAAGGACATCTGACTTTGGTTTCCATGTAAACAGACGATACAGAGGATTTCTTCTAGTCTTGCACATTTTTCTTATCACTGTTGTGTCAGTCAGTTGAGCCAATCAGACGTGGAAGGGTCAGACGCCTTTTAGTTGATTTGGATTTTCATTAGAGCACACACACACACACACACACACACAAACAGTCAGTAATTTTGGTCCTGG
Organism: Bujurquina vittata; assembly: GCA_015106715.1. Lineage (NCBI taxonomy): Eukaryota > Metazoa > Chordata > Actinopteri > Cichliformes > Cichlidae > Bujurquina > Bujurquina vittata. The sequence goes on from VUQK01039944.1 coordinate 20,096, forward strand.
TCAGTCATCCAGTTCTTGAATTACATGGTACGGGTCTTGGCTACCAGGATTCTCCTGAATGTGTTTGAGTATGAAAAATATCAGCCAGTGAGG
>VUQK01039944.1:24201-42511 GCA_015106715.1 Bujurquina vittata
TTAATATTAGGTTTCTATTTTGCTACCAGAAGGTAAATGGATGGAGACGTTTAAATAACCGTGTAGTGTGAGCTGGCTGTGGGTGTCCGGTGAGTATTGATCGTTGAAACAACATGTCTGGATTAGTGCTGAAAAAGGCTGCTGTTCAAAAGTTTTCATTATATTCTTGTGCAGGCGTGGCTCAGGTGGGGGCGTGGCTCAGGTGGGGGGCGTGGCTCAGGTGGGAGGGTGGGTCTTCCATTAACTGGAAGGTCAGCGGTTGCTGAAATATCCTTGGGCAAAGACACTGAACACCAAACTGCCCCCATTTCATCTGTAATGCCAGCAAAAGGAGCCTGTTTACCGTAAATACTATTCAATGACTGCTGCAGCACGGCTGCAAATAGCTTTATACTCATCCAGCTGCCCCATTCACAGGAATTGGTACGCTGCCCCATTGGACTGGTCAGAACGGAATCATACTTAACCAAAATGATCACCCAATGGGCCTTCACCCAAACCTTACCATCATTTTCCAGTTGTAAGGACACTTGGTGGCCTAACTGCAGGTGTCTAGCATGTATGCTCAATGCTGATGGCATGACAGTCGCTCAGCTACAAACTGGTATGCCTCATATAATCACAGAGCAGGCTCAGTGGATGCAGAGGTTGCCAGCTTTCTGCAGAATTAATCCACATTAGCTCAAGTGCACAGAGAGCTTCATGGAATTGGTTTCCATGGCTGAGCAGCTGCATCCAAACCTTACATCACCAACCGCAATGCAAAGTAATGCACCGCATCCAGTGGCGCAAAGCCCGCTAGCACTGGACCCGTGGCAGCATTTTGGAGATGGCTTCCACATGATTGTGCACTAGTGCTCAAAGCAAGGCCCATAAAGACATGGAGTTTGGTGTAGAAGACCTTGACTGGCCTGCACAGAAGAGATGAAGCTGTTACAGCTGCAATGGGAGGGCCAACATCATATCAAACCCTATAGATTAAGGTCACTCAGTGTTATTAATAAAAATAAGTAAAATCACCATCAGCCCATTATTCATGAGGACAATCCCTGTGCCATCTTTTGAAAACACTGTAACAGTTCTAACATGATCTCACATCATATTGAACTAAACTGAATTTTAGACCTCTTTCACCCACACAATCAAAAACAGTTTAGGTTGATGAGTGTACATAAAATGGAATTAAGGTCTTTTTATTTCTATTCTTGGCACTGATTATTCCCATGCTGACATTGTTGCAGAACAGCCAAGAGGTCTTAAGAGCCTAAAATAAGTCAACCTCTCATCCAAGAGGCTTCTTCAGTTCTAGAACCAAAAGGTGGAGAGTCGCAGGTATTTAAACCCTGGTGGGGGTTGTCCCCTTTGGAGATGGTCATTGACTCGCTATTAATCACGTGCATCCTCATATGAGCCGAGGTGTGAAAAAAGTCATGGGTCATTCTGAGACTGCTCAATCCTATCATGTGACCTACTGAGGTCACCTGAAGTAAGGTGTGAGTGGAGGTTGAGCTACCTGGGACAGGAGCTCAAGACCGGATGTGGCAGAGAGCTGGTGTTTTTAAGCCACCACCTCGGCCATTTACAGTGGACACAGATGCTTCTTTCACTCCTCTTTCAAACACTCCGTCTTCCTGGTCCAAAATGTGAACATTAGCATCCTTTAGGTGCAGGTGCACCGCTGAGTCCTGTTGAGGTGGCTCTTGTGTGTTGTGCCATGCATTTGTGGAGTGGCTGTTTTGTTCCTCCAACGTCTGAGCACTTCTCACTGCACTGCATACGCTACATTGCTCAGCTTGTGTTTGGGAGTTTTGTCCTTGGAATGAACCAGTTTCTGTTTTGGGGTGTGGCTGGATCTGAAGCACACTAGGATTTCATGCTGGGAGAAAATTCTCCTGACAAACCTGCCACATTAGTGTTGTTGCGTTTGTCATTGTCTGTCTCCCTGGTTGGTGTCGGACCTTCATCACTCAATGAGCTTTCTTCGGTCCTTTTCTTTCCTTTCTGCCTTACAGGGAACGTTTTCCGCTCAGTATCCCGAGCAACTCGAGAGAACCTGATCACATTACTAAGTGACCCAGATTAACCCGAGTCCATAAAATGAAGTGAATTCACCAGCACTAATGAATCACAGGTGTGCTATAAGAAGCCCCGCCTACTCTGGAGGAGGAAGCACAGTTGGTGAGTGAAGCACACACACACACACACACACACAGAAGGCACACCTACCAGGAGACCACAGTAAATTTGGATTAAATATTTATCCTAACTTGTTGCTGAATGATTCTTCCTCCAGTCAAGCAAAACAAGCTTTTTGAGGCACCTAAAATTCTTTTGAACTAATGAAAAGTCAAAGATCAGTCAAGGAAACCAAGTGAGCAGGTGTTTGCAGCCAGCTGGACAGTGCACTCTTTTAAATGCCTTTTCCTTAATAAGCCGTTGATATCTGTGTCATGCATCAGTGCAGGGTGACAAGGGAGTACATTTCATGGTGTTGTGAAATACACTGCTTAAAATCAACCAACACAGCGTAACACAAAGTCAGTTCAACTTTGGTGGAAATCAAAGTGACAACAGGTACACTGGAGAGGCGGCTACAAGAAAGCCCCTAAAAAGGAAATGGCTTTGCAGGTGCTGTACACCGACCTTTGCTCCCTCATCCTTCCCTCTAGTTTTGCTTTTTGCTGGTTGTCTTACCGCTACTGATGGCATGCCACGGTGCCTGCCGCCCATAAAGGCTGCACAGGTAGTGTAGCTCCTACACTATGCTTTGTTTCCCAGCACGATCTAAAAAGCCCCACAAAATGACCTTCAGTGGGATACTTGTGCATGTTTATGACCAAACACAGCACATAGCCTGCGACGGTGTGTGTGGCTCATGACTCCTCACATCAGCTCTGAGTCGCTGCTCGTGCTGGATGATGTTATGGACTTGTTCAGGTCTGTCACATGTCCACAGTGTAAACCTGCTCTCGTGTGAAGAAAGAGGGTGCCATTTCTGCTCTCTGCTGGCGCCAGTCGAGCTGCACAGTGTGAACGCAGGTCCCACGTCGGGCCTTTGTGACACCTTCAGTCTGTTTCCTCCTCGCTCAAAGGAGCAGACACTGGTCCTGCTGCTGGGTTGATTGCCTTCTACGGCACTGTCCAGCTCTCCTTTGGTATCAGCTCCCTTTTGGGGAGCGCAGGTGTGTTGTTTTTGCCTCTCCAGTACCCCCGTTGTTGTTTTAATTTGCACCAAAGGAGATTAAATGAATTCCCAGTGGTTGATGCTTCCTGAAGTTTGTGTTTGCTTCATTTCTTTGAGCAGTGTTCTTCTCAGATGCTGGTCTACCAGCTACCTGCTTCTGTTTGCCCAGCCTGCCAAGTAGACAGTGTTACATAACCTTCTTCTCTGACCAGTCCCTGAATGACACCCTCTCCAAGAATAACATCGCTTCACTTTCATCCCTAACCCATCACCACTGTTACACACACACACTGTTCTGTTTGTTCACTTGGAAATGTGACTAACTGGTTACTGTACAGCCAGAGCCCCCCCCCCCCTCCCAGGCTGCCTCCTCAATTGCAGCTTGTTCAGTTAGTGTGTGTGGAGGAGGAAGGGAGGCTGCAGAGGAATGCAGGCTTGTTTGGGGGGGAAAAGAGGGGTCTCTGTTGAGTGTGTTTGTGTGGACACTATAACAAGATTAAAGATGTGTAAGTGCGCTTATTGATGAAAGTGTGTTTTTTACTGTGTTTACTCCACTGGGGGCCGCTCCCTGTCTCACAGTGGAGCGTAACGGAGACCTTAATGAGTAGAAGAATGATGATGAAAATAGGAAATTTGATTTACCGTGTGTGTGTGTGTGTGTGTGTGTGTGTGTGTGATCTGTCCTCTGGCAAAAGTGATTTTCAGGTAAAAAATGTTCAAAAGTGTGACGAAGGAAGACTGATAGTGCTAGTGTACTGAACCTCAGAAGCCAGGAAATGGCTTGTAGACTTCATTTTATGGAAGGTTGCACACACACATCCCGACGTGCAGCGCGGCGGGAACACTGTGGGCTGTGTATGGCGGCTCTCCTTCACTTCCGCACCATAAATGTGTGTTTGCTATACGAGGGAACACGGGGAGAAAAGAGGAATTCATGTCGGTGTTTATTTGAGCTTTGGCCAAATCCAACCTGGGGCGGCTGCATTGGCGCGCACTCTGCACCAAACCCCAGCCGCTCCTGCACCCCCAGCCAGACACACACCTACTGTACCCACTCAGGGAGCGCAGTGCACACACAACAAAAATTTACTACCTTCACATACACACTTACCTGTCCATCCTAGCCATATCAAGGTGTGTTTGTCTTTCCCTGCCAACGGTTTAAGGTCCTCCCAGAGCAGGTATTTCCTTCTCTTTCCCACAGGCACACACTCTTATATGCACACACTGCAGCTTTGGAGGGGGGCTGTCTGTGGGCTGAGTGTGTGAAGCTCGTGCATTGATAACCTGCAGCTCAGAGTCACTTGGTCTCACTTTGCGGCCGTGTCCATTGCTTGGAGCTCCCTTCGCCTTCCTTTCTGCTTCCCACTCTCGGACCGTCTGCGGCCGCACTTGGACCCCCCCCCGCCGTTGTCGCCATGATGCCTATCCAGCCATTTTTCCTGCTGTTGCTTGGCCTAATAGGAGTCCAAGCCAACATAGACGTTCGCACAGCTGCTGCCATGGGTAAGAATGATGACCTTTAACCCCTAAAGCCTGAGTCTCAACTCCTGTTGATTGTGTGAAGCAGTACTTTTAACACTGGTTCACCTTTTTTCTTCACAAAGTTGAACTCTTGAGAGTAATAAAGCTCAAAATAGAGCTAGCCTTAAAAAGTGAGCAGGAGTCAGGTCTCAACAGGGAGAAATATCGCTCTTAAGGTCAAAGCCTTGAAGGGGAAGGACCTAACTTTTGATTGTTGGAGGGATTAGCCTTTTTTCTTTTACATTTGTGTGGTGTGTGTGTGAATAAGCTGATTAATGTACCATAATATATTTTGGGGAGAAAAGATAAAGGCAGCTTTTTCATTGTTGGCATTTTAGAATGACAAGTCATGGATTGGGAGAGACAGGTCAGTGAATAGTTGTTTTGATGCTCTTTGTAGTGGTCAAGTAGTCAACTTTGGGTTGTACGCGCATTTGGATGATTGTGTGTACGCGGGTGTTTTCCAAAGATCGAGAGGTCTACAGAAGGAGAAGAGGGAGTGGAGAGGTGAAGGGCGAGAAGGGAGATCAGTGACATTGAGCAGATGCTGGATGAATCCTACCCGAAGACCAGATGTATCACTGTGCCAAAACTCCGTTTCGTTCTTCGCTTTTTCAACTCTTCACCTGTTCAGAAAAATCCGAGTCAAGGTCCACTTTTTGTGTGTGAAAATGGGTCCACATCTCACAGCGCTCAGTGGAATCTGATGATGCTTTAATTATTGATATATTTATATTATGTTCCTCCCTTACTTCTCTCATCACCCTCCATCCCCGCAGCCCTTCTTCCCACCCTCCTGCTTTCTGACTTTCTTTATGTCCATCCATCATGATGAGGGATATTTTATGACCCTATAAAATGAACATGAACTTAGGTTATGATGCCTTTTCCTCCATGTGCAGCGGCAGGTTTGTGCAAAGCCCGTCCCACCGACCTCATCTTCATCATCGATAGCAGCCGCAGTGTTCGTCCTTCAGAGTTCGAGCAAGTTAAAGTCTTCCTGGTAAAAGTCATTGAGGGTCTGGATGTTGGACCCAGCAGCACTCGTGTTGGAGTTATCAACTATGCCAGCCGTGTCAAGAATGAGGTCTGGATATGTTTGAAAAATGATTTCAGATATTTCCAATTTTTTCTCTTTTAATTTTATCTCACTCGCTATCCTCTTATGGAACTTTAGGTGTCTCTTAAGACTCACCGCACCAAAGCCGGGCTGATCAAGGCCGTGACCAAAATCGAGCCCCTGTCCACCGGAACCATGACCGGCCTGGCCATCCAATTTGCAATGAACGTGGGCTTCAGCGAGGCTGAGGGTGCACGAGCAAAATCTCCTGACGTCAGCAAGGTCACAGATTTAGATGCATTGCGCATGCAGGTCACCTCTCCCATAATCACAAAAATGATGATTATATAATATATTTTGAACCCTCGCTGTCACAGGTTGCCATCATTGTGACAGACGGCCGTCCCCAGGACAACATAAAGGATGTGGCTCAACGTGCACGAGACGCCGGCATTGAGATTTTTGCCATCGGCGTGGGACGTGTGGACATGAACACTCTGAAGCAGATGGCCAGCGAGCCTCTGGATGACCATGTGGACTATGTGGAGAGCTACAGCGTTATTGAGAAGCTCACCAAGAAGTTCCAGGAGGCCTTCTGTGGTAAGAGGGGAGAGGGAAGGGAAGAGAGGAGGGTACAGAGGCAGCTGCAGGAGAGAGGGATTCATAAGGGCTAGATGAAGGGGGGAAAGGCAGGGTGGTAAAAATTAAATGCACACCTTCATTCCTGCGGAGGGAGAGAGCTGTCTGCTGCCCCCCTATACTGAGGGTAAGGTGTCTGGACTGTCAACCTTTTCATTCCAATTTATTGTTCTCTCCCTTTTTGTCCTCGATAAGATTACAATGCATCCATTCAAACTCATTTCAAATTCCCCACAGCACGAGGGCATTAGGGTAGAAACAACCTTTTGGAAAGAGATTTAATCCTGTTCTTCAGTCAACTCTCGCATAACCGAGAGTCGAGACTGATCTATCTGTAATTACCGATCCATTAGTGCCAATCATTAAACTGCTAATTAGTGATGCCCTTCGGCGGTCCCAGTCTGCAGCAGCTTCGACAGCCAGTCTCGCTGCAGATGGAGAGCACGAGAGCAGCATGATCGTAGTGTTGGATTGGAGCCTGTGCATCGCATAGAAAAACTGATTTTGTTCATTTACTGCTGCTCCGAACTTTTCCTCCTGTTTGTTTTAAGGCTCCACTGGATTCTTGCATCATCCACATGTCTTAAAACCTGTTGAGGTCAACTGCAAGTCACAGTGGATCATTAAAAAGAAAATCAGTGCTAGAATTTCCCATTCTCAGACTGACATAGTTTCATTTCTCCCTCTAACCCCACCCACCTGCCCCCTCTTTGTACGTGTGTGTGCCCACTTCCTTGTATGGCACTCTGTGTGCGTGTGCATTGTGCATACACGCACACACAGTGTCAGACCTGTGTGCGACCGGGGACCACGACTGCGAGCAGGTATGCATCAGCAGCCCAGGATCATACAAGTGCGCCTGCAAAGATGGCTTTACCCTCATGGACGATGGTCGCAGCTGCAGTGGTGAGTGTGTGTTTGTCTCTGAAGGCTTGTGTCCGAGCATGATAAACGTGCTATGACATTAACATTATCCTGTGTGTGTGTGTGTGTGTGTGTGTTTGTTTTTGACATGAGCAGCTTGCAGCAACTCTGCAACAGATGTTGTTTTTCTGATTGACGGCTCTAAGAGCGTGCGTCCTGAGAACTTTGAGCTAGTCAAGAAGTGGATCAACCAGATCATCGACAAACTGGATGTCAGTGAGAGCAAGGCTCACGTAGGACTGGTGCAGTATTCCAGCGCAGTCAAAGAGGTATGAAACTGTTTGGTTTTTCTAACATCAGATTAAGCATCATTTTTTCCGCCTTAATCAGCATTCTTATTCTGTCCCACCACAGGAGTTTCCACTGGGCCGCTACAACAACAAGAAGGACCTCAAAGAAGCTGTGAAGAAGATGGCCTACATGGAGAGGGGAACCATGACAGGCCAGGCTCTCCGTTATCTGATAGACAGCAGCTTCAAACCTGGTCAGGGTGCCCGGCCTGGAGTCGCAAAGGTGGGCATAGTCTTCACCGATGGACGTAGCCAGGACTACATTGGAGATGCTGCCAAGAAGGCCAAGGAAAATGGTTAGGGGGAGTGGGGCGGTTCTGCCTAAAGTAGACTAACAGAACATATATTTGTGCCAGTCAGATGAAGGAACAAGTGTGTACATTGCAGGCTTTAAGATGTATGCTGTCGGAGTGGGCAACGCCGTCGAGGATGAGCTGAAAGAGATTGCCTCTGAGCCCACCGGAGAGCACTACTTCTACACCGCCGACTTTAAGGCGATGACCCAGATTGCCAAGAAGCTACAGATTAACATCTGTCAAGGTGAGAAGTTTATAACAAGCACTGCTAGTTTATTTATTAAAAAAAATGAACATGAATCTCTAACCTGTGCACTCTGACTCCACAGAGGAAGACCCTTGCGAATGTGACTCCCTTGTAAAGTTCCAAAAGAAAGTTGAAGCTGCCCTCCAGGCACTAACAAAAAAGCATATCCTTTATGACAGATGAGACGGTCTGAGGATGGCATTGTGGGAGGGGGGCTTTAAAGTAGTTGTTACATTATCTGATTATTGTCTGTTTTCACAGTTTCTAACCTTGACACAATCTTACTAGAGAGTATGTCGAAGAGGATCGCCTTGTTGGAGAACAAAATCGTCTAAGGACTCACATCCCTAACAAACACAATTTTACTTCCTGTAAAATACTAAAGACAAACCCGTGTGTGTGTGTGTGTGTGTGTGTGTGCGTGCGTGTGTGTGTGTGAGAGAGAATCTGGACCTCAGCTCTCCTACCCCTCAAAACCACCTCTTGTTTTTCTACGCTTCTGCTCTTACCTCTTCTACCCTTGGGACACAAAACGCCAGTAACCACATAAACATGCCTTTGTGTGTGTGTGTGTGTGTGTGTGTGGGCCCGAAGGTCATCCTCCAAAGCCAGCCTGTGTGTTTGCTAATAAAAGTCTTCCCTCATAGGGAAACGGTGATGGTATGGCGAAGGGTTTTTCTTTGTTGCTGCCACAGCGCTGAAGTTCCTGAAACCCCAGAGAGTCTGTGTCTTGTCACGTTAAACGGAGCAGCACATCACCTTCACTCGTTTGTCTTGTTTATATGTCACTCTCATCTTTCCCATTCCTTCCTCATCAGTTTTTGTTTCTCCTGTCATCCCCATAAACGTTATCTGGTGTTGTATATGATATATACAGGTAAATTAATATAAGATGCACGTGTGATATTAAGGTTTCCTAAATAAAGGTGATTCAGGAAGTGAACGGAAAGTTGTGAAACCATTATGAGCCACATTAGAATCACACATACGCACATACAGACACAAGACCTTTAATGTGAAGGAGCATTATAAAACACGACTTCAGAGGAGCAGGAAGACTGGGCGGGTATTTCCAGGACAAGCTCAGTGACCTGATTCAGCACACAGACCATTTCAGGTACTTCCCAGGCGGCAACGTCCAATACAAAGTCCAGCCTGTCTGCAGTAAAGTGCAGGGTTCCCATCTAATTAACGAATTACTGCAGTCATGGAGGTGAAATAAACAGAAGGTACATCAACTAGTCCATCATTTCAATCAAAATGATGGACTATTTGACTTAATTGTATCGAGCTTGATAAATTAAAATGATAAAACTAATCAAATCATCATCCATACTAATGTTTGCTCGTGTCTGTTTCATATTAAATGTTAAAATTAAAGCTTTTTCTTAAATAATAACCTTGCTCAAGGTAACTGATGGGAAATTTGCAAGTTTAGAGAATAATTACATAATTTTTAAACACCATGATGAGGAAAACCCTGTACACTTTAATATTTGCTAAAGAATTGATGTGTTTTAAAGTTACAGTGGATTATTGAACCTGTTGGATCTTCATGGAGAAGGTGATTGTCCATTTAATTCTATTACTATTTTAACAGGCCTTTCAGGCTGGGGTGTCTTTCTTGTGCCCTTTCTTTGTAATAGCTCTTCTGGCAGCTGCACTCAAAATTTCAAATAGTTATTATGTTTATATGTTTTATTTATCCGCGTAAAAATACTATGAGATTAAAAATCTCTTAAGTGCGATCAGGCCAAGAAGGCAGCAGAAATTTCTTTCAACAAATATAACAGTTCTATAAATATAATTGGCCAAAAAGGACCAGATGGAGTACTACAATAATGCAGTCATAAGGATACTTGCAAGACAGGTCATTTATTTGTTTTATTAATAACCCCTTCATAAATTCTGTTGACTGCCGCCGATATTCGCCATAAAGTAAACGTCTGAAACGACTCGATAAAGAAGAGAGCGATGGACGCAGGGTCACGTCATTACAAGTTCAAAGGACGCTGCCGCCTGCTGTTCATCGCAGGGAAGGTTCGTATACGTCACGATGACGCGGAACAAGAACAGAAACTCTCCAACATCTGAGGGGAAGCAGCGGGTGAACGTTCTCGGTCAAGATGGTTTTAGAGTCAGCTTAGCATTATGTCCAGGGAGCTCAGTTCAAATCTAAAGCAGCGGCTTTATGTTGCGTTCGCACCGGCGGAAATGGTCACAGGTGCTGCTGCGAGAGTCTGCAGCATCTGCTAACAGCAGCGAGGCTAGTTTAGCGAGCTAACCGGCACCCTGAGCTCGCATCCAGGAAGCTCGGTGTGCTAAAAAAAAGGAGGTCCTCGTTCAAGGTGGTCCGTCGGCGGTAATGATTTGTCGAGCGGGTGATTGCGCAGTAATATTAAGACAGGGGGCAGATGTCTCAGAGTGTGGCTGAGACATTGCAGTGAAGACGAATCAATGCTTCCATCGTGCTAACGTTAACGTTTAGCGTTAAAGGCAATACTTCAGCTAACTCCAGCTCGGGAACGACAGGTAGCTCAACCAAGGTGCTGCGGGACATGGCTCGTAATCCCGCGACTGCCTGCCGGGCTAATGGAGAGAGCAAGCCGGTAGGAGACTCCGCTTCTGGGCTTTCGTGCTGTCATCAGTCCGAGTCTGAATCCGATGCTGGATCTATGGCGAAGAGCTTAGCTCGACTGTGCAGCAGGGACGACGGGGAGCGGAGAGCGGCTCTGGAGGAGCTGAGGCAGACGGTTTTCCTGTGTTTAGACGGTGACCGGCACGGCTCGGAGCGGCTGGGTAAACAAACACTTCTGCATCTGCTCCGGCTGTCCAGGTCGTGTCCACTGCAGGAAGTACGGGAGAGAGCCATCGAGCTCCTGCGGACCGCACAGGTAATGTATTGGTTTGCAGACTGCGATTATAACAGGGAGGTGGGAGTGGGGAAAAATCTTTAATTCGACTCCAGTCGCGCGTATTTTCTAATCCTAAAGGAGTTTGAGGTATTCTCGGGAGCGCTGCTTCCGGCCTTCCGCTGTGCATTATAACTTTCTAAGGTCACGTCTGCCTTATTCATCAGCTGATGATCATTTTTATTGCTCCCGGACTGCTGGGTGTTTCATCAGACTGTAGGTGATGCAAGATGCCGCAGCTGTGTGCGCAAACAAGCGGGCCGGACACGCCCCCTCCCGGTGCCTGAAAAACAACCCCGATGGCTCCTTTCACGTCCCAGTGTAGCTCGTAGAGATAAAAAGGCAGACTGGTTTGGACGCATTAGATTTGTATTTGTGTTGGGAATAACGAACGGGGGGAGCGTCCAGCGTCCGGTCATCCGATGTCGGTGAGTTTTAACGCGCCGTTTGGTTAAACGTTATGAAACGGGCGTCCCGGTACTGTGAAAAGGAGATCTGGGCACGTTAAAGAAGGGTTAAGGATTAAATTTTGATATTTAATATTTATTTAAAGTAAACACTGATTTCTGCATTTTTTTTAAACTCTGTCTTCTTTGCTATCTCCAGGAACAAGGAGTCGAGGTACCTCGGGCTCTGGCATCAGGGCCAAGTGCCTTTATCCCTGCAAAAGAGGTGTGTATGTGACTTTAAACATGTATTTTTATGGTAACTGATAAATGGCATTTTCAGTTGGTTTTTTCCACTGGTTGGTGTCAGGGGGGCACACAGCTGGCCTTAATCTCAAGATTTTACAGGGCTTGTTGCAGGCTGCCAACATCATAAATACTGTTTACATACAGCTGTTTTCTTTGAATACCTGTTCTTATTAAAATAAATGCATATAATTGCCTAATGTATTAATAGCATAGAGGTTCTAAACTTAAATGTTTTAATCCCCATTGGCTTAGTCTCATCTTTTTTTTTGTTTTGTTTTGAGCAGCCATGCTCATTGAAATGAAGCTAATTATTCTGCTGCCACACTGCACTGCCTGTTGCATTTCACAGAAGCAACACCGGAATTGAGTTGCCAAAGCCAATCGCTGATGCAAGTTTCATAATGTGACTCACTCGGACTTGTTCCCACAGGAGAAATTGTGTTGTAATTATAACCCCCCAAGAAAATCTATATGTATTTTAATCTAAGTTAGCAGATTTTTGTCTTGCTTTTCCACTTCAGGTTTTGAAAGAAGGTCCAAACCAGGATGTCCTGATTGAATCCTTTCTTTCACTGGGGCGTGTGGATCATGTCACCATGGTGATGGCAATGCACCCAGAATATCTCTGCTGTTTCCTGAAGACCCAGCATGCGTTGTTGGAGATAGACGGCCCCTTGCCGCGTCACTGGAGACACTACATTGCCGTCATGGTAAGAAAAATGTTGGTTAGTCCGTGATGTTGATCAGATCAAGTTTTAAGTGTATAAGGATTCTGATGCATCCTCCTAAAGGTGCACCTTTAATTACTTTTCAGTGGAGACCTAAAAAATTGCTTCAAATTGGGTTCATCAGTCTTGAAATTTGAATGCAACATTTTACAAAACACTAATCTGCATCCTTTATTGTAAATGTGTTAAATAGCAATTGTAATTCCCTATAATAATAAATCACTTGTTGTGGCTACTTCAGGTTTGTCCATGCACAATGAACCAAATAAACCAGTCATTGTGCACATGAGAGTTAATGCTTACTGCAAACAGATGAGATTGTTGTTTACCATAGCTTTTTGTTTTAAGCTCTGACACTTAAGGTTTCCAAAGATGAATGTTTCAAAATGCTTCTGACTGCTTCTGCATTTAATCTTTTCCTTTCTTTTTTTTTTAAATCTTCGAAATGATATATTTGTTTCTCAAATAATCAAACTCAGTCCAACTGTTCAAATAACATCAGACTGCAGATATTGTTTTTTGTTTTTCTTTTTGGATGATTCAAATGTGCTTGTACTTGAATCCGGGTACTTTTGTCATAATTGCATAGTTTTATTTAAGGGGAATTTTGAGTATTTAACCAGTGCAGAGGCTATGGAGACACACTTATGTGCAGTCCTCCAAAAAGTTGTCTGTCAGCGATGACACTGTACGTACGTAGAATGCTGATTGGTTGAAAAAGTTGGCTTGTGAAAGTGAGACAGTGCATCTCAGTCATAAAGTTTTCATTGTTTTTAATGCACTTCACCACATAGGAGTCTTTTGTATCTTTAATATTTCTGCCTTCTCTCCAGATGGGACCAAGCTAAAGAACCAAAAACAGCACAAGCGCAAAGATGACTAGCCTACATTAACAGCTGTTACACATATTTTTGGTACTTCCCCCAGCCTAATGGTATGATGGGTCTGTACCTACAGACTACCGGGGCACCACGACCTTAAAAGTCCGACTTAAATGATTACAGTAGCAAGCACTGACGGTAATGGTCTGCTGACAGTAGGGATAGAGTGAAATATCAATACAGCAGCAATAAACTGTATCGCTTCCTCTTGCTCTAACAGCTACACTGGTGCTAAATGCTGACATTATTATTATTAAAAGCTGCAGGCGCTCTAAATATATTTGACTTACCAGACACCCAACTTCATTGCCCTTGTTGTAGCACGTAGTAAATTCACAAGAGGATAAACGGACAGTGTGGCGAAAAACAAATGAGAAAGCTAATTAATTTAATTTAAATGTTATTAAAACACCATAATGTAGTGGATTATTGCATAATTCCTTCTCTTTTTTTGTGAGTACTTCTCATCTTTATTATGCATTGTGGATGCAGATGTATTTATGCATTGTGGCTGGGCCTGTTGCCTATTCTCAGACTATTGTGAAGCTCTGTGAAACACCTTCAGTCAAAAATGCCACAATTAGAGTGCCAACAGCAGCTGGAAAGAGAAAACATATTTTTGCTCCATTAGCTTCTAACTGGCTCCATGCTAACTCAAGAACTGGCTTTAAAATCCTTTGCTGCCACACTGCATGTCTGCTTGTGGCAACTATAGCGTCTAAAGTAGAATGGGAGGCAGAACCTTCCACTATCGGGCCCCTGTCCTGTGGAACCGGCAGTTTGGATTTAGGAGACAGACACCCTCTCTACATTTAAGATTAGACTGACAGCTTTCCTTTTTGATAAAGCTTATAGTTAGGGCGGGATCAGATGACACTGAACCATTTCTTATTTTTTCAGGTATAGGAGCTGTTGGTAAAGTTCACTGAACAATAGTGCCAGTGAAAATATTCAGGGACATTCACATACTGTATCATAGCAAGACAGTAGGACTGCCAGAGACTGTTGGTGCTTTTTTACAGAAATGAAGGCGGCTAATGTCCTGTATGCATCTTCTATATACATCACTTTAGCTGCTCTTGTCATTTTAGAAATGCCATTCACTACTCAGTGATCTACCTGTGCAAGTTCAGCTGTGTTGCTTTAGCCTCTGACATTTCTTCTGCATAAGATAGATGTAACACACAGATGTGTGATGAAGTGTTGTTTTCAGTGGCAGGGGTTTCTCTTTCACTTTCCTCCTGCTAATTTGGACCGTTCCTGGTGTCTCACAGGCTGCAGCTCGGCACCATTGCTCATACCTGGTGCAGCAGCACAGCGTAGGTTTCCTGGAGGCCGGAGGGGAGGAGAGCTGGCTAAGCGGCCTGGAGCACGCTCCCACCAAACTCCGCAGCCTGCAAACACTCAACAAGCTGCTGGCACACAGACCTTGGCTCATTACGCAGCAGCACATCCAGGTCAGACACATCTCCCGCTCGCCAACTCACTCCCTGTGTCTTACTCCAGCTCTAATTACTGACTTAAATCCAAACTCACTCCCTCAATGACTCAGTCGCTACTCCCTGTGTGGTAAAAAATTAATTGTCTACCCTATAAAGAAGAGGCACTATCAGTTTGCATCAGCACTGGCTGTGGTATTGTGGGACTTTGGGTAGGAGGAAGGACTGAATGAAACATCAGATTTTCATTAAATGATTATCACAGTCAAAAGAATTCACAATGATAATATTAGTGTGATATATTTATGTCTAGAAAAAAAAAAATAAGAATGTACGGATATGCTTCTTTCTACAAGATGTTTCTAATATTAAAGGTAATGGATTCCTCATAGTAATTTATCTAGTGCTGCCTGCACAGAGGCAGTGAAGCGTGCACAGAGATCAGCTTAGTCAGATGATCAAACCCTGGAGGTCAGATGTGCTCAGATATACCGCTGAGTGACTAGTGTGACCACTTCCTAAATAAAGCTTTCTTTCTCTCTAAAAGGCAGCATGATGTCACATATACAGAATCTGATAATTAATTAGTCTCTATATCACTGAATGATAATGCATTTAAATGATGAATTAAGACTTTTAACAATAATCATTAGGTTTGCTTACAATGCAGCATATAATTCCTGAGAACCAGTGGCGTCTCAGAGAAACTCACTGAGGATTTAACATGAAGCTAATCGATACCCTCAAAGTGGGGGAAGTCTTTAAGAAGATATCCAGTGCAATTCCCACTGTCATGAAGAGGAATTAATCAGATCTGTAGTGCAGACAGGCAAAGCAAAAATACCAACAAACACCAAAGTGGTGTGAACCCCAACAAACTGATCAACAGGCTGACATTACTATCCAGCAAAATGAAAATATCAAAGGTATTCAGACAGTCCCTACAGAAGACAAAACCTATGAATTTCTTTAAGACCCTCAACTATTCTTTTATTATTTCCTTCTCAGGAATATCTATACTCGGTTAACTGGTCTAAATTGACACTATTACCGCGCTGTATAGACGACCAGAAGGGGATCTTTTTAAACAAGAAATCAAAAACCACTAACAAGAAAGCAATGGAAGAATATCTTAATTGATTATTTATCTCTAGGAAAAAAACTCTTAGCTGCCCTTAAAAAGAATAGCGTTGACTTTAACCAGGCCTGGTCATTATCAATAAATTGACCCATGATTTTGCATGATTCTCAATACCAAAGCATCTTGCCCAAATACAGTACACCATATCTGGGTGTATATGCCAAAAAGCACCACGAAACATAAATAAAAGGAAAAGACGCACACACATCGGGAGAATATTATCACTATTGATATTCCTTCTTTCTCATCTCATCTGATTTAATTTATGTCTCAGCACCCCACCATCTATTATCCTTCTATACTGTCGTTTTTGGCTTGTCCCCGTCCTGTGCTGCTGTTCCTTTGATAAAAAATATTTATATTTAAAATAAATAAATCTAAAACTTGGTCATCATCTTCCTCTGTGTCTTGCAGGAGCTGGTGTGTCCCGGAGCAGAGCCTCGCTGGTCACTGGCTGAACTGATACATGCCGTGGTGCTAATGGCACAAGCTCACTCGCTGTGCTCGTTTGTATGGGGCTGTGGTTTAAACCCAGAACCCGATCACACTGGAGGCTACACCTTTCTGCCTCCATCACCTAGTCACTTTCCTCACAGCCCTCACAGCCCTCACAGCCCTGCTCCTGAGGATGGCAGGCAGGAGGTGAGTCAAAGTCATTCTGATTTCGAGTATGATGGGTTTAAAATAAATAGGTAGAGGAATTTGATTCAAATCTATTAGACACACTCATTAAACAAAGGAAACTGTGAATTACATTTAAACAACAAAGTGCCAACTTCATTAATTTGATCTTCTCCAGCTGACTAATGGAGCGATGGAGGTGGAGGTGTTGATGAAGAGGATGGTGGAGCTGCAGCAGCAGCAGCAGGAGGAAGAGTGCACACAGGAGGAGATGGTTACTCGCTTTGAAAGGGAGAGGAGCGAGAGCATACCTACAGGTACAAATATGTTTACCCCTGCGTCACTTTGTCATTCACTTGTTGACTCACTACTTCCTCTCTGGTGTTTGTTCAGCGGTGGTGAGGGGCGCTCCACCTGACCTGGTGCTGCGTCTTGTGGAGGAACCAGAATTCAGATACGAGGACTTTGCCCCCAGAGGAGAGCAGTCACCACCCACCATGCGAGCACAGGTAGTTTGGAGCGTTTTTGTTAATAATAAGGCATACTTTCCTTTTTTTACTTAAGACTTAATACTGTATGAAAGACCTCTTTAGGTGCTTTTTTGTGATACAGTAATGTTGTTATTTGTGTCATGTGCAGGATTATTCATGGGAGGACCATGGCTTCTCTCTGGTCAACAGGCTCCTGCCAGACATGGGCCAGCTGCTGGATGAGAAATTCCAGGTACCAACACATTTCACCAAATAGAATTCCACAAGTAAACACGAATGAGGTGATTAAAAACTGCAAAGCTTTTGTGTGGGTGACACACAATTTCCTCTGGCTGAAACTAAGAATTGGACGAGATAGTGTCAACCTCTGTGTTTGTTTATACACTTGAAATAAAATTGCTTAGTGTCACAAAAAGAAAAAATGGGTGGGGAATGCATGTGTATTTTAGAACAGGGTTTTCCTGGCTAGACTGACAGAAATCTGTGCATTTCCAATTATTTCAGACCATTTGATAAATGAACAAGCAAAAAGCAAACCAAAACAAACATATTTTTACCTCATAGACTTTAAATAAATTTGTCACAAACAATGCAGCTGAGTGGGTGTCTCCAAAACAAAAAGCTTAAGTTAGAAAATGGATAAACTGAGCCAACTGTAATGTGAATTTGCAGATTGTGAGCAACTTGACCTACCATAGGATGGCCATGCATGAAGATGTGGATACTTACACTCTAAGAAAAGCTCTGTGGAACTACATCCACTGTCTGTATGGAATACGGTGGGTATAACACTCTCACCCATCAAAGGTTCAACCACCTTTAACATTTCTTTAGTGTCATTAACATTTGTGTCACTCCGCATGTCCAGATATGATGATTACGACTACGGCAGTGTGAATGTGTTGCTAGAACGCTCTCTGAAGGTGTTTGTGAAAACCATGGCCTGTCACCCCGAGCACACCACAGCACGCATTTACCACGCCTTCTGGAGACACTTCAGACACTCTGAAAAGGTATGACAAGTTCAAACAGGCACTTAACCTTCTTAAGTCGCGTATCATTTGACATTTTAACACGTCATCTCTCTTTGGTACCCTCAGAATCAACGAACGTATCATTTGGCATTTCAGCATGTCCTTCCTTTTTTTTATTTTTAAAATGTCATCAGAGAAGGAAGTGTTACTGTGTCACCTTGTGAACTGAAGGAAATGACATGTTTCTCTGTGTGTGTGTGTGTG
>VUQK01039945.1:0-11908 GCA_015106715.1 Bujurquina vittata
TTGAAGGTGGTGAGGGTGTGTGGAGGTCAGAGGTCACGGTGGAGCAGAGGGTGTGAATGTGAAGACCTCCCAGGCTGCAGTGACCGTCTTCATTCTACTCCTGTGCTGCTCATCTTTCCTGCTAACATCATTGTAGTAAAATCATACCTCAGGGATATTTCGAGTGGGTTAACCTGCCAGCTGTTTAATGGCACAAAGCAAAGATGGATAAGTTTGCTTTCTGGAGTAATGTGCAAGCGCGAGCTCCACGCTAATGCGAGCAACACTGCGGGTCACTTAATGGGCATGGATGTCATAAATAGCAATGGTTTTCTGAGGTTACGCAGAGTTAATAAGCTGAGCGGCCTAAATGAACACTGCTTTCTGTCCTACCAGCCCATGTATTAACGGGTATATGGCTCCAAGATTAAAATTGCTGGCTTTTTCAGCCAGTAAATAGACCGCCTCAGCAGCTGCAAACAAGCTGCAAAAGCTATGCCAAGCAATCAAAGTGCAATTTTCACAGGAATTGCACTTTCTAATATTTTCAAAGCTGTTTCTAGAAAAAAAATAAAGCAACACAAACTTTTAGTACAGGTGTAAGAAGAGTCAGATTGACACTTTTTCCCTCTCGTGACCTCTTCACAAGAGAAAAGCGGGAGTCCTGGAGACGCAGGCGCTCAGACAGATTCAAAAACCATCCTGTAGCGAGGCCGCAGACTAAATGGCAGCAGAGAGGACCGCCAGTCCACTTTCAAAAAAAGAAGATAATTGCACTATGGGCTGTCTCACCTGAGATTGTGGTGGTCCCTGCTGTCTGCACAGAGTAGGCTTGCTGAGAGAACGGCTTGATGCTGAGAGAGACAGAGACACAAGCAGAAAGCAAGCATTTAAAGGCTGACAGAGGAGGAGACACAGTAGGGCCAGTCTCATTGTACGTGCATTACACAGAAAGGAAGTCTGCTCCGTCTTCTATGAGCAGAAGCAGGAGCACAGGGATCAAGAGCAGCTCCGCGTTCAGTAAAAAGCTACACCGGCCCCATTTACCGCCATCATCATCATCATCTCATGTGCACGTAAGAGCAGCAGGTGATGCTCGGGGTTTGAACTTGGTGCTGCTTGCCACGTGAACAGAAAGTAAACTGTGTGAGATCTTCATTAGGAATCAGCCCTGTGAGCTCATCACGTTTATGGTCTCTTAATTATCACCTCATGTAGACATGATGGCGTCCGTGTGTCTGAGGGATTCATGTGATGATTCTGCTCTGCCGCAAAAATAAAGGCATTCAGACCAACAACACTGTGAAATCTTTGTGTATCTGAGTTTTGGCTTGTTGGTCATACTTCACAAAACACTTTCTGCCGTTTCAGAAAGGCAGCAAATCCGCGGCAGTAACGGCTGCCGGACGCGAGGGCACGTTTCACTGCGGTTAGTGCGACTGCCGCTGCAGGTGAAAACACAACTCAGAAAATATTCTGGAGGAAAAAACTGTGTGACAGGTTTGTGAGGGTCCACCGACCTCTTCACACCAATGCTGCTGCTGCTGCTGCTGCTGCTGCTTCGCATGTATTATGCCTGCACTGGATGAACTAATCAAATTATAGCCTTCTTTGCAATCGGATTAAGCAATAAGAAATTACCCATGATTTTAGAATGACCTCCAAATTACCACAATTAGCATACTATCAGAAGCATCCAGACCTCACAGTGCTGTAAATTGGCCCCATTCAGAGGAAAACAATATACTGATTTGGATGAACTGACAGCTTATCAAGTTCCTTGATTATTAAAAAAAAAATCTTCCAAGTGTTTTCTTGTAAAATTGTAACTTTAATCACAGATTTTTTTTTCTAATAAATTTAGGACATCACAAGCTTTCCATAAAATCCTGAGTTTTATCTTGGAAAGCTTGGAGTTTTTTCTCAGAATTTATCCCCCACACACACACACAAGTTATTTGATTTTACTACAATGGCCCCGATAACAGTTTGCAGTTGTGTATGGACGGCCAAGAGACACAACATTTCTGACATGCTGGTATTTTCGCTGGCATCTCGGTGCTTATGGAACAACAAGCCAAACGGCTGACATCAGAAGCGGCAACATGTGGGAGTTGGACGGGAACGTATTAGGTGAGTGTGACTCACTCTTCCGTGGTGGAGCTGGACTGTCCTCCAGGAATCATGCCCTGCCATAGCTGAAAACACACACACACACACACACATTAATACACTGGACTGAGAATGCAAACCATGCATGCAATGCAATTTTTGCACGTGTTCTTTTGTGCGCGGGCACTTCAAATTGCTTTGGTTTTTTTTCATGTCCCGCTCCCTGTATTTATTTGCAGAGAATAAACACAGTACGTCTGTGTACGTGCGCGCGTGCACGTTACCTGCGCGTTGCCGGGGAAGCTGGCGCGCACTATTCCCGGCAGCAGCTTGCTGTGTATGGCCGTGGCTGAGACGATCTGAGCCGAGGACATGGAGGAGATGCTCTGCAGAGCTTTCTCCTTGGCATTCTGGTCCTGCGTGTAAACAAACACCAACCTCTCGTTACCATCATCATTACTCTGAACATCGTCATTATCATGCAGATCAGCACAGCGAGTCATAAAAAAAGCAGGAAATTTGAGAAATTAAGGAGAAAAACTGGAATTATCTTGAGTAATGGAATCTTACATTTTAGGAAAATGAAAGCCTGAAGGGGAAACGCTGTCACTGTGTGACTGGTTATGATCAGACTGCCACTTTTTGATAGCACAAAATAACATACTGCCCAATATGGAGCGGCTCATTTACCAACATTACACTGTGTAAAGTAGCTGCGGCACTTCACAATAAGAGACCGTTTATTAGCAGCTGTTTTTACAGACAGTAAACAGCTGATTTAAAGTCGGCTCTGTGGGGGTTCGGTGGAAAAGAACGGGAAAGTTAATTTACAACAATTTTAGTGCTTTTGATGCTGATCCTGTGCAGAGCAGTTTGAAGCTTTATTACCGCCAACTTCCTCATCAGAGTCAGAATACCACAAACTGTCTCTATGACGTTTCACAGAGGGATTCAGGGCATACAGCTTCATCTGTGTGTGTGTCGTTTGGGTGTGGTGATGCTGCTTGTGGCCTGGGGGGGATCATGGCAGCGTGAGCGCCGAGCACAAAGCGTACAGCAGAGCTAAATGTGCTTCAGACGGCACGGCGAACATTACTGGTCAGAGCTGCTGCCGCCTCGGGCCAAACGATAACGTACAGCAGATTTATGAGCTTGAAGATGTGGGCTTATTTATAACGGGAACAAAAAGGCAACATGAAACTCATGAAACAGCTGAAAGAAATGGAATTAGAGGCACTGCCGTAGCTGGAGAAACACTAATTGGCTTCTTCACTCAACTTAATTGGCACTGAGAGAAATCTCTCCTCCTAGGGGAGGTAATAACATTATAGGAGGCACTGAAATGGGAATCCTGCTGGATTTTCATATTAAATACCAGAAGCCATATGGGTATGATAACATCCTTGACCAAAGTGATTTCTTCAAAAACACCAATGATCATGTTCACAGTAAAAGAGGAACTATGCAGAACATTTTTGATGTGCTATTAATAAATCCACAAAGACTGTACTTTAAAAAAACAAGGTCACATATGTAGTTAAAACTGCAAGGCAGTGTGGCTGTCATCAAATGCTACTCAGACAGGATAAAGTGTGACTTTTAAAGGCCTGGAGATGGGATGGGCAATCTGATGAGCTTAATTTGGGATGTTATCAACTTTTCAGAGGGCTCATACAGATCACACTTTCCCATTCTGCCCACTTTTCCAAAATATTTTGGTCCTGGACGGTTGAGCCTGCAGCAAAAACGATGAACCCCCAACTCCACTGAAGGGTAACTTGAGTCAAAAACAAACTTGGCATTAGATTAAGCTCATATATAGCACCCATTCACAACAGCAGTCACCTTAAGACATTTTATGTTGTAGGTAAAGACCCTCCTATTTTAGAAAGAAACCCCAAAAATCACACCACCCCCGAGAACAAACACATGTCGACAGTGGGAAGGAAAAACCCCCTTTTAACAGGAAGAAAGAGTGTTTCCACACAGCCAGTGATTAATTATAAAAAATGATTAAATGCAGAGTGGGGTATAAACAGAGTGCATCTCTCTTTCTAGTCCCTGTCAGTACTCTAGCTGCAGCATTTTGGATCAGCTGAAGGCTTTTCAGGGAGCTTTGAGGACAGCCTGATAATAATGGATTACAATAGTCCAGCCTAGAAGGAATAAATGCATGAATTAGCTTCTCAGCATCAGTCAGAAAAACGATGTTTCTAATTTTAGAGATAACAGTGAAGGAATCCTTAAACTTAGTTGCAAAACTTTCAGAAAGACATCTACTGTAATAAAATTTATTCACTCTGCTGTGTAATCCATTATTGTAAAATTAAATGCTGCTAAAAAAATGATCAGACAAAAGTGGATTTTCAGGAAATACTGTTAAAAAGTCAGTTTATACGCCAGAGATCCAGAGTGGGATTAAAACAATGAGTGGGATTATTTACATATTGAGGGAGCCAATTGTAATAAAAAATTAAATGCAGTGTTGAGGCTTTCATTTTCAGCATCTACATGGATGTTAAAATCACCCACTATAATTATTTGATCTGAACTGAGCACTAACTCAGATAAAGAGTCTGAGAAATCAGAAACTCTAGATAAGGGTGGATAATCGATAACAAAACTAGTTTTGGAGTTTTTCAATTAGGTGTAAAAGGCTAAGAGTGAGGCTTTCAAATGAATTCAACTCTGTCTGGGTCTTTGATTACTTAATAAGCTGGAGTGGAAGATTGCTGCTACTCCTCCTCCTCGGCCTGCGCTTCACGGATTGTGACAGTTAGTGTCACCTTTTTGTTGCTTTGTTTTTTAGTGGTCTGGGAGCAGGCAGGGTCTCTATGGGGATTTGGGGGGACGGCAGGAGGAGAGAAGCTGCAGAGAGGCTGCAACTCAACTTCCTGGTCTCAAGCCTGGGTATTCAGATTTCTAGAAATAAGAGATGGGCGCCATCTCGTTCCATCTCTATGAAGCACATGTGGGGGTTTTTTGTTTGTTTTCTGGTCACCACCCAGACAGACAGACAGCAATTTAAGGAGACCACTAAACATGTCACTACTGGTCCAAGTGGGGAGGGACCCAGAGAGTAAAAAAAGCATATGATAGAGCCGGGATGTGCGTCATGTAGTCAAATATAAATCATTCAAGATGGAATAACAATCTTATTTTGGCTAAAACAATCCTGATAGAACTACAGACGTTACTATAATCAACATTAAAACCTTCAAGAGTTATAGATCAAGTCATCTGAATGGGCCTAGATCGTGGATTCTAATTTTACTCCAAAGACTGTCGTACAACCTTCTGGCCAGAACAGCCACAAATAAACAGGTGGATATTCTGAGCAGTAGTTCATAAGACATCAGAACAAAATATACTGTTTATCAGACTAGAAGAACATGTCACACACCTCCCTGCATATCTGCAGCATCGTGCAAGAAACAGTCACACAACTTTACGCGTGTACAACTGATATCAAAATGAACGCTGAGTTTGCAGATAGTCCAACATGTGAGCACTGAGTAACTGCTGAGGGAATTAAGTGACCAAGGTCCCACAGTCTATTTAAAGGAGCCCCATGATGCTCATCTCAGTGTCTGTATTTTTGGACTCTACTAGAACAGCTTATAGTAGCACGATTAACAATTCAAAAGACACACAAAAAAAGGCAAAGCCCTCAAATTTGTGAATTATTTATAATTAACCATAATACACATTTTTGTGTGGTGAGGTCTGAGAACTCAGGCGTCACCACCGGTGTGATCTCAAGATTCTCTGCGGTTAATGAGGTCTTTTCATCACATTCACTGACAGTAAGAAGCAGGCACGATATTGACTCACTTCTGAATTTAAAAAAATTTTATAATGTTAAAAATAATGTACATACAGAAGTATTTCCTCTCAAGCATCACTAGAAGCCTGTATCATTAGATGTCTAATAACAATTTGCAAAGTGGGATGATAAATGTGAACACTAGGGGCATTGTAACGCAGCATTATGTGTAACTGCGTCCATAATAATATATTTTTATTCTGCTAACCATGCAATCCACACACTCATTTACTATGTACATAAAAATGTGTTTCCTGATATTCCTTAAAAAGCTTCACGAACATGGAGTATCCTCAATAACGGGATCTATATGGACTCTAATAATCTTTACTATCAGCTTTAATTAAGCGTCTGTCATTTCTTTTATGATAGCAAACACCAATTCAGCCCTCACTTTGTTTTCATTAAGAGTCCTGCGCGCTCTTCTCGGAAAAACAAGCGTTCCCTTGTTGCTTTACATCAAGTTAATTACAACCAACTGTGAGGAAGAAAAAGAGAGAAGAGAAGGACAACGCGGAGGGTACGAGATTAATAGACTCAAAGGGGGTGGAGAGAGTCGAGGGAGGGAAGAGGGGAACAAAAGAATGTATGGATACAAGAGAACACGGGAGAGCGGGACAAACTTAAACAGACCTAATTACAGAAGCCCAGTGTCTGTGCCAGCCTCCCAGCTACAGCTTAACATTAACCACCACAGAGCCCAATGAGTCCCACCGCTTCTTCAGGACAGCTTCAGCCACAAGTCTCATGTTTACAGCCATTCACTCATTTTTCCTCATGTGCATCACAGATGTGAGGACAGAAAGCAAGCAAAGAAATTTGTGTCTTTTAATATATATTTTTCATTCCATTTCCCAGAAATAACTTATTAAATCTGTTTGCAGTTCTGTAGATGGCGCTTTTTCAGTCTGTTCATCTGCTGGGGACATCAGAGCGAATCCTCACTAATCAGCTGTGTTTACAGCAAACGAGCTGGAAAAGAAAGACGCGACGCTTCCTGGCCAGCGGAGGCTTTTTCACAGGAAAGGAAGCACGAAATGTTTCTGTACAGCCTCTTACCTTTAGCTTGGACTGAAACTCCCTGGATTTTCTTCGGGCCAAGACCTGGATATGACTGGATACCTGGAGGGGAGGGGGGAGGAAACAGAGGAAGAAGGACCAAACAGTGAGTTGCCATGGTTATGAAAGGACTGTTGCCACACTGGAAGGGCGCACACGTGCACACACACACACACACACACACACACACACACACAGCTCTCTGATAGCAGTGAATAGATCCATCTATGCGCATCTTTTGAGCAAGCAAAAAAGACACCTGGGAACAGGAGCCAAGAGCTGAGATACTAAGATTACACTTTACTGACACCTAATGTTATGTACCCCCCCACACACACACACAAAATAACAATCATATCCAGACAGCCAGTTAGTGTTTCTAATTGGACATGCGGTATAAATAATAATTTTCTGTATTTATATGATGGCTCAACCACGTTGGGCAGTTAGCCAAATAACCCCTTCCTGCTTTTGCTTCACCCTTTTCTAGCTGCACAGACAAGATCTCACATTTGGTTGTTGTGTATTCTACCAATAAGCTCAACCATGTTTTCCTAATCTGAGTGGACCATCTCTGTATTAAAATGAACTGAAATTAACTAGAAAACACAGAGTGAACACAATCTTTATAAAACATAATCCAAATAAACTGCGATTAAAATCCATTAATGTAACATAAGCACAGTCAGCAGTATGAGGTTCGCTCGGCACGCCTATATGCAACCCTGGCCTACGATCACACTTATCAGCTTTAATAAGCACATACACCATTGTTACCTGCAGAGGATATTGATACAAGTTTGTGCATGTTTCAGTTAAGAACTAGCAATTATTGCAGCTGCACAGTACTGCTGCTCCTGCACCTGAATGCAGCGTAGGTAATACACACTGCTGGAGGTACGGTATCCTGTGTGGGTTTTTTTGCACTGCTGAATCAGCCGCAGCAATGATGCAAAGGTAAAGATACACTGATGACAACAAGAGGAAATAAATATAGACGCGTTAACTTTAATTTATGTAACCTCAGCAATTTTCTGACCTGCACTGACCGGTTACTGCTCAGTGTGTGTTGGTTTTTTAGCTGTTCTCTTTATATGTGCTTTTAGCACCCTTCCCCTCACTGCTGTGTGTGTGTAATGGGACACGCAGTGATACACACTGTAGACCGTATGATTGCATTTAAGCGCACTCTCATTATTACCTGTTTCCTTGTTCGCGTCTTCCCCGTTCGGAGTTTGATGTATCTGGCTATCAGCTCATTTCGACCTGGAGGTACAAGACACATGACACACTGATGAAACATTGTGCACACACACATGTGCATGTTAAAGCCCATTTGGACCATCTTTCGTTTACGAGGACAATCTCACAGAAATGGTATGACCCCGACAAACAACTTAGTGGCTGATTTAGAGCTGTTGACCCAGCGGCCCGGTGACGTGCAGTTTCACATAGAAACGCTGTAATCACCGATACCCCTGTTGAGCCCTCCACACACACACACACGCACACACACACACACGCGCACACAAAATCACACACGCCATGGCCCTGAATACACATGACCCAACAATACAGGCATTCATGCGGACCGGCCGTCCCCTGATTAAAGGAGCCAGCAGGCCAGCTGTACCCGTGTTTACGCGTGCACACATACGTGCACACATACAGGCAGACACACACACACACATGCTTACAATGCTGAATAATTCAACCCATTCAATGGGGAGCACAGCAGACTCAGCATGACCTGGCTAGTATAGATTAGCGAGGGAGAGGGAGGCAGAGAGAAACAAAGCAGAAAAACACAACTTTTGCATCCAGAGGAACTGTGACAGAGAGGTGTGTGTGTCTGCACACAGCCACTCGCCAGCCTGGACACATTACAGCTTTACAGTCTAAGAATTGAAGGCGACAAACACTTTGAGATTCAGTGAAATTATGTAATTTGACTGTAATTTTATTTGCTAACAAGCGAACGTGCTTGCAGCGCGATGCCGTTTGGTTTGGGTTCTCTCCCGATCTGTTCTCTGCTGCAACCAAGTGGAAAACCAAAGTCGGGCCAGCTGGCCAACTGATGGTCAAGATCAGCACAAAGCCAAACCTCTACACACTACCCAAATGGCTCGCAACAATAGCCCTAACTAACTAGCAGATGGTGTGTGTGCATGTGTGTGCGTGCATGTGTGTGCGTATGTTCTGACCAGTCCCACTCTCGCTGAGATAGGGAGCTTAGACTGATAAAATCTACAGCTCACCATGCAGGTGTTTTCCTTCTAGCAGTCAAAAGCTGTGACTGACGACAACGCGCACGCACACACACACACACAGAGACGTATAGACAAGCATGAGTGCTACATCACACACACACACACACACACACACACACGCACACACAGTAGTCCTGGCTGTGGAGGCTGACATCTGACTCCAGAGGGGCCAGCTGGTCTTTCTAGGAGGCTTAACGGTGAATTATCATCCTTCACTAACCCTGCGGCACACATCCCTCACTCTCACCCTCCCTCTTTCTCCAAAACTCTCCAGCACATGCATGCGTGCACACACACACACACACACACACACACACACTTCCTTCCCTCCCTCCATTCGTCCATCCATCCTGTGTTCTGGCTGTTCCTTTTCCCCCCTCCTCTGTCCCTCTTGTAGTGAATGGGCTTCCCTTCTGCTCCCTCCCTCCCTCTTCCACTCTCTGTCTCCATCTCTCTCTACTTGCCCAGTGAAAGACTTCAAGGCCAAAGTCAGATGGTCATTAACCGTGACGAACAGAAGCAACCCCCCCCCCCCAGGCTGAGGCCACTCTGTGTGCAAGCTGATATTAATGGCGATGACACAGTGAAAAAGAAAAGGAAAAAAAAAGCAGAAAATACACATTTGTTGTCTGATTTTGAACCATTTTGAGAAACAAGAGGTGATGTAATGCTACAACAACACAAAGTAACTATGTGAAGTGATACAAAGCAGAACAGGTGAGACACTGAAGCTTCCTGGCACCTTTTCTCCTTCCTGTGCACTGCTGCAGCAGTTTGCTGTTGCTCCGCCACTCTGTTAGTGCAGTGATTAAGAGCTTCGGCTGCTTTATAGAATAGCTTTCAGAATAAGGTCAAGGTCTCGCTGACCGCGCTCGCTAACAAGGCTGTAGTTGAGTGGTGTGTATTGTTGTGTACCCTGGGCAGACCTCAGAGACCACAGGGGCCAAACACTGGCCCGGAGCCTGGACTCAAAGCAGCTACGCAGGAGTTTGTGTTTGTTACAACATCCAAAAGACACTTTTTAAAGTGCTACACCTTCAGGATTTTCACTTTCACTCCTCTGAGGCGCTTCCCTTCGTCTTCCACGGCACAATCACTGAAATCCTGGTTGGTGCAGACTGAAGTTAATCTTTCATTTATGACAAACAACCTGCCGCTTCTTTTAAAGAGTAACCACATCCTGTTAATCTTTTGCTGCCAGGTGATGCCACCTGCAGAGAAAAACACTTGGTAACACCACCTTACTCTAATGTCACATGTACTGCATCACTGCTCGTGTCGACTGAGTGCTCCAAGCACCTTATAAATTAATAAAAAAAGGTAAGCATTTGTTACATTTGTGATTATTACCATGACAGCTGTTGATGAAGACACCGAGAGGGTCGAATCAGTAAAAGACACACAAAAAAATAAATCAAGTGCTTTAAATTTCAGTGTTGGCACCAGTTTATTCTAATGTAGTTTTGGAGGCAGCACCTTGCTGATTCTGGGTCCGATACTTGGACGTCAGCAAAGTCACGGACTGGCTTTAAAAGGCTTTGTGGAAAGAGCTAAGAGGAGAGCGAAGGTTACCAGGGCTTAAAGAAATGCTAATGTTGGAGCGGGTCCATATGCACATGGTCAACATGAGGTGATAAGATCTCAGTGTGCTGCTTAAAGCTTCTCAGGACCGCTGATCAAATAACAAAACAAAATAACCAGATATTGACCAAAGGCTGAATTTGTTTCCAACTCCATGCTTCCTAAAGAAAATCTCATTTAAAACGTCCGTGCTCTACTGTATACGATTTCTGAGAAGCAAAGACAGACCTTAGCTTACGAGGCCCTAAGGAGATAAAAACATTGCACCGTGCTGTAACATCATGCATCGGGCACCGGAGGAGTCAATTGCAGGATTTGGAAATGAAGAGCTAAAGCCACAAGAGGAGTCGGCCCTTTCTCAGGTGAAGAGTATTTGTAAAATGAGTCACATAAGTGGAGTAACTGGTTTACCTGCAGTTGATTCTGCAACATTGTTGGTACGTCAACGGGAAAGAGCCAAGACCATTCATCCCCAATGAAGGATGTCAAGCAACACCACTAGCTTAATGCTATTACATTTTGTCCACCGTAAGGTATATATTACACAATATTGCACACAAAAACATTAAAAGACTTTTACAGCAGATGTCTGGGAGACACTTGTGCTCTTGTGCCCAGACTTCTCCCACTCCACAAAGCCCTCTGTGATATACCCACTGCTTACGAGACACAGGATCCAACAGCAATTTTTGCATTAGTCAGTAGATCTATACGATGTGTAGGAGACAAAGCCACTGGCCATTACGTTATACTTTTGATGCATCTTTGCCAACAATAATGCAGCCATTATTCACCTTTCATTCTCACTCCCGTTTACATGCACCCACATTATGATGTTTCTAAGCTGCTCTACCCCAGCACCTTCTGTACCCGGTTCTTCTTCTTTTCCATTTCGCTCCATTTCCCTGCACCCGGTGGGGGGGTTGTTTCTATAACCACAGAAGTCTCCTGCCTATCAGGTATTACTCGTTTCTCCTCTGTGCCACTTACCTGTCGCTCATTGTGCCTTAATGTCAAAGAAAGCTAAACTAATATTAATCACTGTGAGCCTGTCTGCTGCTTTTGGGCAAGCAGAAAAAAA
>VUQK01039946.1:0-12954 GCA_015106715.1 Bujurquina vittata
GAGGGACACAGCATTGCGGCATACTGAGAACAGGAGCGTTTGGACCCGGAAATGGAATCCTACGTCATCACTTAACAACCGGATACATAGTGTAACACTTTTTTTTATATCCTGTATTTGTATTTTCTTATTTATTTTTTTATCTTTTTATACTTACTTATTGTGTTTTGCTTATTGGGTTTATTGCATCTTATTGTGTCTCTGTACATCTTTGTGCTGCTACTACATTGAAATTTCCCCATTGTGGGACAAATAAAGGGATTTCTATTCTATTCTATTCTATTCTATTCTATTCTATTCTATTCTATCTTGTTGAATAGCTATATCCAGAAACATCAGAAAACGTCAGAGTAGCAGCAGCACAGGTAAGCTGATCATAGCATGTACACCAAGAAAACTATACAAAAGTTCCTAGAATAAATTATTACATTTCCTCACCTGCCAAATCTCACTTTAATCGCCGAGTATGGCTCCTCTGCTTCCAGCCATGTTACTATGGCGATATATCCAGGTAAAAAGAATGCCACTTTTGTGACGCAGTATTACTTGCTAACCTATTAATTATTAATTAATTAATTATGATTTATAGTCTGTTTACAAATTCCATGAAAAAAAAATCCACAAGAACAAGTGTTAGTGTTTTTTAAAAAAGTATTTCACTGTTTAAAAAAATATTCTTTAAAAAGAAAGATATTCAGGAGCTTAGGGTGCCAGAAAAATACCATTAAAATGGAAAACTTCCATTCTGCATTTGAAAAAAAAAAGAAAAAAGGTAGGGATGGAACTACCAACTTTCCGATTAGAAGATGACATGCTCAACCCCGTGAGATACAGCTAGCCCAAATGGCACCTGGTGTTTCCAGCTCAAACATAAGTTTGTATACCCGTGTTTTATTTTATTGTTATATTAAAATAGCACGAGTTTCAGTTAGCGTTGCACAAAAATAGAAATGTCCTTCAAAGAGCTACCTTTTACTTTCTTACTTTCAATGCATTTCAGAGCCCGTACTTTTTCAATTTTAGTTGAGTAAAGAAGTTTTAATTGGTCCTTCGTTTGTAAGGGAGCATTTTTTAAGTATCTGTTAAAGTAAAGAATGTGTGTACGTTTCCTGCCTTCATTCAATTCAGTTCTATTTTATTTATATAGCGCTAAATCACAAAAAGGCGCTTTATATTTTAAGGTAAAGAACCTACAAACTCAACTCTCTGCTACACGTCTACACGTCTCCTGCAATTGTTCATACCTAGTTGCCCCATGGCTGTCAAACTCTTTGAACTCAGAGTCCATGAAACCTGTTTTGAAAAATGACTTGCTTAGACAGTTACACCAAGGCTGTTTGTCAAAATTTGACACAGGAAAGAAGAAAAAAATACCCATCTGCATTTCATTCTGCCATTAATCTTCCTGGACAAGTAAAGCAGGACTATGGAGTTGTATCTATTTGAGCTAAAGACAATCTACTATTATGATAGACAGTAAAATGTAACAAGTTGAAGGCTGAATTGAGCTGATATGTGGCTTTTACTGATAAAAGGTGTATTAGTAGATACTAATGTAATCTAAACAATGTAAAGAAGAAAAAGTTCTCTGGGAAAATTGAAGGTGACGATGCCTTAGGTATTTTGCAATGTTTGAATTTGACCTGCAGTTATTCAGGTTTCGGTAGATGCTTTTAAACAGGTTTGTAAAGAACACTGTACAGGATCCTTACATATGGGATCCTTTAAATTTGCATAGATACCTCTGGATTTAAAATAAGGAACAGTGGAACAGTCCAAAGGCTCTGATCCAATGATCAAATAGGCCAACTGCTGAAGTAAGTTTCAGCAGATTTGGTAATGTGATCTCTGGAAAGTTTTTGTTAGTGAAACGTGAGTCCCAGTAATCTAGATGGTAGAAAATGAGTGCAATAAAACTCACCAGTGACGTGTGTGCCTTTAAACGTTTGATGTTTCTTGCAAGTGACTCTTTTTATAGTTAGACAAACAGCTTCTGTTGTTGATAAAAATTAAAGAAGCGGTGATGCAACAAAATAGAAAATCTCACAACTTTTTTGCATTGCATGCAAAAACAAAAAGTTGTTTAGACAATTTCTATTTTACCTTTGTGCCAATTTTTATTTAGAGTTATACAGCTTCTTGTTTGTGTTTTTTGAATTTAGTGGCCATGAAGATGCAACTGTCTCAAAGGTCACAGATACCCAACAGATAAGACTGAAGCCTTCTCTTAAAAGGGACAATGACCTTTCAAACAGGAATGAATAATTAACATAAAAGAAGAAAAAATTCTATAGTTACCATGTTACTTGTTATTATTCACATAATACATATATAATTATATAATTTCAAGCTCTAATTTCCCTCTTACAAGTACTATACATCAAATGCAGCTTTTTTTCTTTTTTTTTTGGTGCAACCAGTCACTGGTTAAACCGTGTGATTCCTGTCCTGCTGTTACAAGGTTGGCATAGATAGTAATGTTGCTCAACCATAACATGATCAAATCTAATGAAATATAAAAACTAGCAGAAGTGCAATAAAAACTAATGTTTTAAACGATGGCTAAAATGGTAACGTGTCTCAATAGTCTCAGTAACCCAAAGCAAGTACATCACATTCTGGAATACAGTACACAAATTCTATCATGTAGCAACATGTCGGGGATTATGCTGGCAAGTGTACATCCTGAATATTAGCTCCCTTACTTGTCTTTGCAAAGTATTAAGCAGCATAGTATTTATAAAGCATTTCCTTGACTGTGAGCAAATGCAACGTCCTTCTCATAGATACAAGTACAGTATTTTGTGAATCAGCGCTTTTATTTTATTTGACAGATCGCAGAGAGACAGGAAAGTGGGATGAGAGACACGGGGGAAGACACATGGTGAATGGCGACAGGTCGGGACTCGAACCTGCGCCGCCCACATCACCACGTGGTATATGTGGTTGCCTGCTCAAATGCTGAGCCGCCCTGGAGCCCATCCTTCATTTGCAGTTTTAACCATCAGGTACACAGAATATTTCTCAGACGGAGCGGGAAAACCTAACTCTGTCAAACATTTGGTCTTTCTGATCAGAAATGTATTTTTGTCTCTTCTCTTTTTATCTGCACTTTGTATTCTGGCATCAAGCACTGCTGCACAGGTTGAACAAGTGTTTTTGTTTTTCTATATGTCCTGCAAAGTCTTAAAACTGTCTTTTTCCTCAGTCGCCATACTGTGTTGCATAATACTGAATAAAAATAGTGATTGAGGAACAAAACTTGATTTGTAATATTTCACTTCAGAGAGCACATCATTATGAAAAAGGCAGAATACTTTTGATTTCATTCATTTTTGCAGCAGAAACCTCTTTAAACGAACCTTTAAACGACATTTAAAACATGAGTGCAAAATTACAAGTTGAACTAGTATCTTCTGCCAGCCATTAAGTTTCTACAAGACCCAACAGATGGATGTAGAGTTCAGTTTACAGAATAAGTCAGGTCATGTTTTACAGTGCCATTGATATTTTAAATAGAGTTCAGAGAATTCAAATGAAGCTATTTTGATATAGAACATAATTGTAAAGTGGAGCGTTATCCCCTCTCTGCTTCCTGAAGTCAATGACCACCTCTTTGGTCTTAGTGGTGTTCAGCTCCAGGTTGCTTTTGATGCTCTACCCTGACCATCTCCCGTATTTCCACCCTGTAGGCTGATTCATCACCCCCAGTCTCAGTCATCCAGGTCATGGTAGTATTAAGAACTTGAAAGAAGGAGCAAACAAGTATGCACATTCCAAAACTGTTCATCATGAAAAGTACACTATAAAGTGTACTTTATAGTGCACCATCCATGCTTTTTTGAGAGCTAACATGCCATGTGGTTAAGTAATGTTTGCATTATTCAACTACAACAAAAAAACGTATTCTCTCAGCAAAACAGGTATTACTTCACAGTTACACAAAATGCATGCATTAACATGTGAAACATCTTGAAAAGCTCCTCCTTTGCCCTAAGGGCATTCTCTAAACACTATACTGTATTTAAAGACGTCTAAAACAGGATTCTCACTTGTCATTTGCTTTGTTCACACCTGTCACTTATCCCTGCAAGAATGGGGAAAGCTCAACCAGAGGAAAAAGATGCCAAAGAGAAGAAAACGGAGTTTAGTTTAGTACGAGTCAAAGATACATGGAAGTGCCATCTGGGGAAAAAGATCAATAAGGACAGAGTGGATAGTGTCTCAGCTGCAAAAATGTGAGTATACCCACTGGTCTCTAATTTACTGAAATTACAGGGGGGAAATTGGGATTGTGCTTTAATATTATTGGATGATTATTCTCTTTTTGCTTGCCTATTTGTTTGTTTACCTATCCAAAAGGTACGTTTTCTTCAGTCTAATCCTCACTAAATTTTACATTGAAGATTTAGACATAATTATGCTGTTATTTAGTTGGATTGATGGCAGAATTGTACAGTATGACATACGGTATAATCTGATGTTTGAACATTTTCACACGTAAGTATAAAGAGTCTCAGAAAAGAGCCCATTTACTGGGTTCATTTACTTTGTGATAAGCTTTATACTAAAACATACTAAGTAGTCACATTTAACATGTTTTGTTATTTTGTACAATTATTACAGTTATTTTCTGTTTGAGTTTATTGTGTGAGTGCCCTTTTTACTGAGGTTTATGCTGGAAGGTGGGGTTTACAGAGTTGCAAAGAAGCAGTTATAGTGAGCTGAAATTTAGCCAACGCGACGGCTCAATGTGGCACAGGTATTTATCCCCAAGTGTGACATCAGCCACTGCAGGTTAAAAAAAAAATTCCCCCTTTGTTTTAGGTCACATAGAGTAGATGTTTTAAACACTACGGTATTTTCTGTAATAAAACATTACATATCATTACATGAGAGAGAAATATTTTTAATTGAGAAATACAACATCAAGCATTTTGGAGATAAGCATTTTAGTGCTTTGCACTCTTTGTACAGTCAGATGATAACGTTTCTGCCTGGAGATATAAAAAAAAATCACTGTTTTAGTTAAATGAGACTCAGATGATGCGTCTGTCCAATAGAGGAGACATTTGTTGCTTTTGATCTTTGCATCACTGTGATGTTGGGCCAAGATGAAGGATAGGTGGCTGGCATCAGTGAACAAAGCATTTCTTTTCAACCCCAGTTTAAATGATGAGTCCTTGAAATATAGTCAATTCAATTTAAGTTCAAATGTGGACCAAAAATCATCTTGGTGTCTTGAGATTATAATAAATACTTTTTTTGTGTCTTGTCTGGCAGCTGTGAGAGTGTCACAGAGAAGGGTACAACTTGGACAGTTATCAGCCCCATTGTCTTTACTTACAAGGTAACTGAAACTCAGGGCTTGCTGGACCCGGGCAATGACACCCTTCTTCTGGGCCACATCAATGACCCACAGCAGCTAGAGGACATTAAAAAATCCAACAAGCCAATCAGACGCTTTGTGGTCATTGACCAGGAAGTCTTCCGAATCTATGGTTCCAAGCTAACTGAATACTTAACGGCTAAGAATGTGTCTTACAAGATCTTGGCTCTGCCTACCACTGAGGAGAACAAATCTATGGAGATGGCCTTGAAGATCTTAGATGAGGTCAACAACTTCTCCCTTGACCGACGCACAGAGCCCATCATTGCCATTGGTGGAGGAGTGTGCCTCGACATAGTGGGCCTGGCTGCCTCACTTTACAGGAGGCGCACTCCTTACATCAGAGTCCCAACCACACTGCTCTCCTACATTGATGCCAGTGTAGGGGCAAAGACAGGGGTTAACTTTGCAAACTGCAAGAACAAGCTGGGCGCCTACATTCCACCTGCTGCCACCTTCCTTGACCTGTCATTCATACAAACTATTCCCCGACGACATATCTCCAATGGGCTGGCAGAGATGCTAAAGGTACGACAAAGTCAATTGATAAAGTCTGTTTGTTGAAAAAGAAAAAGAAATTGTGCTATTCTTGTGGGTCATAAAAGTTAGGCACTGCAGATACACAGGGGCCATTTATAGTGCGGAAACTACTCCAGAGGTCCCCAAAGATACGTTTCAAATGGTCCTGATAGTAGTAGTAAATCCATGCACCTTTTTTGGTTCTTTGCAGATGGCCTTGATGAAGCACAGGGCCCTCTTTGAACTTCTTGAGAAACATGGCTCTGTGCTACTGGATACTAAATTCCAAGTTGATAATAGTCTATATGGGTGCAGCAGCTTAATGGCTGCATCACAGGCAACTCACATAGCCATTATGACCATGTTGGAGGAGCTTGCCCCAAACCTTTGGGAGGATGACCTCAACAGACTTGTGGACTTTGGCCACCTTATCAGTCCAGCATTAGAAATGGTAAATGATCCCCACTGGCAAACACAGCTTTAAATCCATTGTTGATTCAGGTTACTACCATCTCACCTTTCTCTTTGCCATCTAGAAAGTTCTCCCATCTCTGCTTCATGGTGAAGCAGTCAACATTGATATGTCTTACATGGTTTATGTGTCCCAAGAGTGTGGCCTGTTGACAGAAGAAGAGAAGCAGAGGATCATCAGCTGCATGCTGAGCCTGGAGCTTCCTGTCTGGCATGAAGAGTTTACGATGGAGCTCATACAGAATTCATTGCAGGACAGACTGAAGCATTCTGGCGGCCTGGTCAGAATGCCTCTCCCTGTTGGTCTGGGTCAAGCAGGTAAGAATCAACACAATTAAACTGACCAAAAAAACAATAAACAAAACCTGCTGCTTAGTCTTTTCACTGCTACAACCACTGCATCTTCTACCAGAAAGAAGTAGATGTCATTGCTCATGTATTAGTAGCATAGATGGAACTGGAAGCTTCCAATATTTGCAGCTGAACTAGCTGCATGAGCTAGCTCCTTGTATAAAACAGTTAAAGCATCTTCGCTTTGCTCTCCTTTCTTTTATTGCAGAAATCTTTAATAACACATCATATGAGATCCTGCACAGAGCTTACGAAAAATGGTACGAAGAAGTGAGAGCTTCTTGTGAAAACAACTGTGACCCTTAAATAACGCCACCCTGCAACTGCTTCAGCTCTGTTTTGTTTTTAATATTTTTGTTGTTTTTTTTTACATTCATACTAGTAAGAGAAATTGGTTGCAATTTAAAGCATTGGGCTGCTGCATTTTCACAACTACAATCACAAAAACAAAATGTGGGGTAGCCATTTTTGCACTGACATATCATAAAAACCCAAAGCTATGGAAATGGCTGATAGCTGTCAGAATTGTGACTAGTGTCTGTTCTTACATTGTTATGTGAAGACAAATAATGTAGTAGAAAATAATGTCTTTACTGTCATGTAGGTGCAGCAGTTTGCTGTGTATCACGTATTTACTGTATCGCGTATGCACCATTAAAGATTTTTCTGTTTATCATATTACTGTTTGTGATCCTTTCTGTTGAAAAAACTGCAGTTCAAAATAATTTTATGTTATTCATTATTAATTTAGGTTAAGTAAAAAAGTACTCTGTTACAAGTAAAAATCCTACAATCAAAAGCTTGATGCAGAATGGCGAAATTCAGGATTGTAAACTCTATTTGGATTACAACTTCTTAGTGTATTTTAATGATCATTTAAATGTTCCTGCAATTGGGTAGCCTATTCTTTAATTTAATAATAAAAGACTATTATTCAGGCTACATTTTATATTATTAATCTAAATTTGATACTCAGCCAGTAAAGCTTTAAGATAAATATTGGCGATGTTAGAATGGCCAGTAGTGGCTGGATTAAAGTAGGAGACGTGAGGCAGAGATGAGGTATGGACCAACCAGGTGTTTATCCACCAACATCGAGTAGCACACAAAACATAAAAAAAATAAACCATTAAATAATGTTGCCCACAGGTCACACATTGTTCCAGTACAAGCCTCTGATGTTAACTGGCAACCTTTTACAGATTACCACTAATTGACTAAGGGAAAAATCAATAACTATTAAATAACTATTTCCTCACTTGGCCTACAATCTACAATCTAAAATATGATGTTCCATCACCTCCTTGGTGCTACCTGGAACCTTTAAAGGGGACATATCATGCAAAATCCACTTTTTTAGCCCTTAAATACATTTATTTTTGTACTTACTTTTTTATTGTACTGTACTTTGAATGTGTAGGAATGCAGGAAATTTAAATGTATTCTCTCCCGGTGCTGCGTAGATATTTTTATATTCTTTTTGGGTCATAATTTTCAGTCTGTTCAGTTTTCTCTGTTCCCTGCTAAATTTTATTTTCTATTATGTGACAGTATTTGCTTTGGAACTGCTAAACAATGGTGTGGACTTTCGGTTAACCAATTTCTTGAATCCTCCATTTTTTTCTAGCAGCAAATTTTTAGTCCAGTTCAGTTATGTCGAACTTGCAAGTAGACAAGTCAAAATGTCCTCACATCAGTGTGGAAAGTCCTACTTGTTTATAATTGTATCGCTGCTATCAAACTACAAAAATGACTGAACAGGGTGGAGCAGAACACTCTGTGACCTGAGGGGGGCGGGGCATGAAATGTCTCATTCACATTTAAAGAGACTGCACCAAAACAAGCTGCTCTAAGACGAGCCTCAGAACAAGTGTAAAGAGGGGTCTGGGGAGCTACAGTAACGAGGAATTCAGACCAAAGCATTACAGTTCTGCTTTATATAGACTACAAGTGAATGATTTACATATGAAAAGGAAGGATTTAAAAGCACAATATGTGCCCTTTAAAATAGGCACTCAGGATGCCTGCACTTAAATGTTTCACTATATACCGGTAATAGAATATATAAACTTGTTTTCCTACTTTTCTTAGGGCAGACCTTCAGCAGCACCAGCTGGGAGGCCAACAAGGGAACACCTAAAAAAACCCACAATTCAATAAAACATAATGAACCTTTTATATGAGTGTATTCTTTTATGCAAATAATGTTAAGGTTTCCTGTTTATCTAAGTAATAAAGAGAATTTTATTATAAGAGTACAAAGTATAGTATTTCCTTACAAAAAGGCAATTTAGCAGAAACAAAGTAACAACCTGGAAATAATTAAATAAGGTACAAATATACTGAAACTGTATTGTATACAGGTACAACGTTTGAGTACATTTATTTTAGTTAAAGTTCATGCTCATTCATTCATTTGTATTCCCATTATTATTATTTTTTTTCATATTCTTAAAATTAGTTTCTTTATTAAAACTGGGTTCTTAATGTAAGTTAACTAAACTTAGCAACTGATGACTTTATATAATCAAACAATGTAAAAATGTATAATAATTTGAGTGGTGATCTGTGATCCACAGGTTATTTGCAGGGATTGGTTTAGGTTTACAAAACCAATCATCACTGACCTGAGTTGAGGATATGATTTATACACTGAGACATGTAGTGGACACTTGTCTCATGACTGGATCCAAAAGCAAATCCCCATAAGATTCCTATCAAGATACACAACTTTACAGCATTAAAAAGCACATTTGCAGGAAAATACAGATGGTTTTGGTCTCCATGAATAGTTTCCCTCTTAATGAGATGACAAATATTTTATTTGTCCAGGATTAAAAAGTGAAGTTTAAAAAGTTTAACTCATCATGTACAGTAAGTTAGTATGGTCATCTCACAAAAAGAAGGCCCCGGGTTTGAATTCACTGGAGGGCTGGGTCCTTTTTGTGTGGAGTGTGCACGCTCTCCTGTGTCTGCGTTGTGTTCTCTTAGGGTACTCCAGCTTCCTCCCAAAGTCCAAAGACATCCATGTTAGATTAACTCATGATTGTAAATAAGCCACAGGTGTGAATGTGAGCGTGAATGGTTGCCTCTTTGTGTTAGTTCTGTGATGGATGGGGGACCTGTCCTTCCATATGGCACCTGGGATAGGCTCCAGACTCACAGCAACCTTGAATTGGATACATAGAAGAAAATAGATCGACATGCAACAGATACATTAAATAACAAGAATGGTTTTACAGGGGGAGGCCACTGACATTCCTTATTTTTTCTGTTCTGCATTTTATCCAAATGCAGTATCACTAGGGCCGTGGAGGGTCTTTAACCCATCAGCAGGATGAGTATCTGCTCCTTTGTGTAAGGAGGAACAGGATGAACACTGCCAGAGCTACAAATGACTTCCAGCAGGCCGCTGGTGTGAATATCTCTGACCAAACAATCAGAAATGGACTTCATAAGCGTGCCTGAAGGCTCAAATGAAGGTTGTGGTTTCTGGACTTGTTTGTGGCTTGAGAGGTGAGTTTAGCCCAAGGAGGTGCTTTAGGATGGCAGACAAGTTTCCAGGGATGGGTGCGCAGAACATGTGTCATGCAGGCAGGCAGGTTTCCAGGTAAGACCTTTACAGGTTTCAGAGTTTCCAAGCTGACATGACCAGGTGTGGCTAGAGGTTTTCACATGTCCAGAAATTCATGAATTCCAGAGAAACAAATGATTCACAGGTGCACTAGACAGGTAACTGAAAGGTGCGGAGGATGAAGCACCTGATGCCAACCTCACCTGTCCACCTGCATCTAAATAAAAGGAAAGAGACAGAGGATCCCCCTCCTGAATCCAGTCTGATTCAGCCTGAGGCTGTGCAGGCGTTTGTGGACGAAGACATGCCACTGCCACTGCTGACAGACAGCTCTTTCAACACTTTAAAGGAAACATGCAGTCAGACCTCTTTGGCAACTGAAGACTTTCCCACAGAAAATAAAACTGGTGATTCGGCCTCTGAAAGTTCTTGGGAAACGGCTCCACCGTTTTCCTCCTCCTGCACAGGAGCTCAGGTCAGGTGATTGTAGCATTTATCGTTCTTTGTTTTCCCTTTCTGCCTGCCCGATGTGCAGATCACTGAGGAACACAACATAACTGTAACTGCAATGTAATTACTGAATGTAGTACAGCAATGAGTTATGTTACTGCGTTACTGAAAAATGTAATGCAGTTACAGGTACAATAATCTAGGTCCCTGTTACACTACAACAAGCAATGCTTATCACGTGGTACCCGTGACGTGCTTGATAACAAGATGACAATCCAAATATCAGACCTGAAATGATCCTAATATGTTACAAAATGACCACAAAGAGAAGCAACCTGACTGCACACATAATCAAAGCTACAAAAAAAAAGGAGTCTGTCACAATCCAGGGGTGCAGGGTGTGTGGCGTAGGAAGGATAGTGGTGAAAAACAAAATGAGCCTTTATTGGGGCTAATGCAAGCAAATACAACCAAAAGAAGACAACAAAACTACAGGAAACCTAAACAGGGAAGAAACTAGGGAAACCAAGAAGCTGGGAAAACATGGCACGTGTCAGCATGAGGAGTCACTTTAATCAGCCTGACCCACTCTGTCATCATCATAGACAGAATAAAAGTCTGTTATAAAATATATAAATTCTTTATAATGTCTGCTGTCAACATTTACACAACTTGAACCTTCATCAGATGAAGCTGAAGCCTAATTTTACATTTAATTTATAAAATCAAATTATTCAGCTGCAGCCTGACGGACAAAAAGCAGGAGACAGAAAGTGAAGATAAAAATGCGGACAAACCTGTGCGTTAGAGACTGAGACAGCTGCACACCAGGGGGGCGGGGCTGACCTCAGGTTAGTTTTTATGTAATAAAAACTGCTTCTGCTGCAGTTTGTGACAGTTCAGTTTATGG
Organism: Bujurquina vittata; assembly: GCA_015106715.1. Classification (NCBI taxonomy): domain Eukaryota; kingdom Metazoa; phylum Chordata; class Actinopteri; order Cichliformes; family Cichlidae; genus Bujurquina; species Bujurquina vittata. The sequence continues at coordinate 11,665 of VUQK01039946.1, forward strand.
TTATTTAATTAAATAATTATACAATAAAAGTGGAAACCATGGGAATAGAAAGTGGAATAGAAACCTCACCTTTATTTTGTTTTTTTAATTGAGAATTTCATTATTTCTGCCATTACTGGATAAAAATGAGAAATGAGATTTACATAAAAACTGCTTCAATGTTTCCAGTTTAACAGTTTTAATCTGATCTAAGATCAGATGATCTTGCTCTCTGACAGCCACAGCAGAGATGTTTCACTGTTAAAGGTCAGAGGTCAGTCATAGGTTCAAATTTAGCTGAAAACATTCAGAGCAGCTTTCCAAGTCTGTAATGAATATAAAGTTTTACCAATACAGGCAAACATGTTATGATAAATGTTTCAGCTTTATAGGTTTTCAATATTTCAGTACAGTTTAGGAGGATGAGACATTATAATTAAAGAATGCAGAAAATGAATCCACTATCAACAGATCCAGACTGGATGGGCTGCAGAATGACCGCAGCCTGAATTGGCTCTGGGCCTGATCCAGTCTGAATAGAGCCTCTGATCACCGGTTTAGGTGATGCTACAGGAACTACAGTAAATGTTTCAAAGAAACTGACTCATTATAAATCTGTGACATCATCGCTGTCTCCGTCCTTACAGCCTGTTGACGAGTGAATGCAAAGTCTTTGTGTTTGGTGGCGAGGAGGAGCAGAATTAGAAATGAGTCTATCAAATGGACAGGTCCGGTTGAGCAGTTTAGAGACAAAGTTAGAGAGTCAAGGATGAAATGGAGAGGAGGATAGTGGATTACACAGTTACCACTTTTGTGAAACAAACAGTGATGTATTTAAGGTAAATACAGTAGTCAGGCATCAGACTCTGGCTTATGCAATTTACAGATTTATTGTAACTGATGGGTTCAAGATCATTTTAACAACTAATAAACAAGGAACAAACGCACAACGTCATTTTACTTGCAAGGGAAGGCCGTCCTCTGCGTCCCGTATGGACACAGAGGAGGAGATCTCCCTCTGCATCCCTCAGACACAGAGGAGAGGAAACCTTCACCCGAGCTGGCTGCTGACCGCCGCTTTTATTTACACATGCATACAATGAAAGTCACATGACCACAGGTACTTCCCATTACAGCGTACAGTAATCAACACTCCCACAGTCCCCATATATGGATGCAACCTCACGTGACCTAAAGGTGTTCGCACTTATGTGATAGCTCTTTGTATGCATATGAGGTTGGGGGTGTCCTCCATTTTAACAATGAGGAGTTTCTCTGTGTGCCTGTGTGGCTGGGACAGCCTGTGATAAT